>JXCR01131864.1:157507-169415 GCA_002079205.1 Phalaenopsis hybrid cultivar
CCCTAACTCTTCTTAGGATTCTGAGGTTGTCTTTTGTCACGACCTAAACCCTCACATCTTCCAGGCTATTTGTGTGATCATTTCACACGAATGTNTATAAAATTTAAAGAACTTCAACCATAGAGCCACCTGATTTGATATTATAACTTGACACACTNCATGACATCCTCTAGTTTTTCTTTCTTTGGATTCTACAACAAATTGTTCCAAATTTGAACCAATCCCCTTTCACACCTCTACATCTAATTTCGTTGAAGAGTCCTAGTTTAAAATTCATTGAAGATAATATTTCTTGATTTTTATCGAGAGTCTTCTTAGGTGGTTTTGGTCATTTAAGATGTAATTAACNCAGCCATATAGCTAACCCTAAAACTTTCTGTTTTAAATCCTGCTACGATGGCTTACCCAACGCTGACCTTTTCCTGCAATCTGTCAATGGACCGCAGCGCCCGTAACGTCGCTCCCACCATCAAGTTCGGAGCTGGATTTGAAGACCTCGAGGTTATCCTCGGGAAAGCCCCGTTTGTGGTAATGAAGATCGCTGCCCAGAAGTACAAGAGCCGTCTGCAGATTTCAGTTTGAACTGCCTTCAGGACTTCCCTGCCTGTAAGAAGACTAAAGCTGCTGTCATCAAGCAAGCTATCCCTGCTACTGCTAAGGGAAAAGAAGTGATGGTCGTTGAAGATTTGACTGAAGGATTAATTGTTCTGCCACCCGTGTTTGAGATCGGGTCAAGCTCAAGGACTGTACCACTGACCCGAACTCAAAGGAGGAACCGCAATAGAAGAGTTCGGAGGGCCATCAAAGCCCAGACTCCTGTGAGCACACCCATTGAGGGGGAGCCTCATCAAGTTGAAGAGGTATTACCAGAAATTTATCCACTCCTACAAGGGAGTAGATTCCATCCCCTGACAGATACTGATGGATATGAGAGCATCCAAAAGATTGCTGCTGCATTACCATCACTTCATGTACATGGTGAGGAGGGAAAGAAATTCATCCCCATCACCCGAGTTAGTGCAGTCTTCAGAAGACTTGCTACTAAAGAAGGATGTTCTGTTATTGAATTACTTAAACGAGCGGGACATGCAATTTTCCCTCATGTGAATAATGAAATTTTGAAGGATGTTAAGTTCGCTAGAAAATCTCATAAGTCGACTATAAAGTCACCTGCCCGTGTTCCCGTATGGTTTCATTTGGGAAACCGAGTTGATACTGCTATAATCACCACCGATCATACCACCACTAGAACCGCAGGTCATTGGCCGATTAAGTCAAGACTAAGTCCGAGAAGTTTACCAGTCATTCCTGCAATCACGGGAAGAAAGAGAAGACGATTACCTGACACTGTAGCTGGTCTACACCACGGGGAGCATACCTTCTCTCGACATACCCATGTTTCTACTAAGACGTTCCGTCCTGAGACATCATCGTCAAAGAAGAAGAGGGTATGGGTACCCAAGGTCGCTGCACCGATACAGTTCAGTGAGCCTGCAAGACAGGGAGTAAAACCAGTGTCTGAAATATCTGACATCGCCGCGACAATAGCCAGCGAGATGGAGGAACAAGTTGAGGATTTCCATCAAGGTCCTCCAAATCTTAAAGAAATCAAGGAATCGATAATTGAAGAAAAAGTTGAGAAACCATGATCGAGATTTCTGAGTTAGCTCGAGAACACAGAGTTTCCGTCAATAGTGACAACGATGATTTTGATTACAGTGATTACTTGGAGGAGGATTTCATGGATGTCAATGTGATCGAAACCAGAGTTACCACATCTGCGCTCGAGGCTCAACCTCACACTGAAGAGAACGCCGTAGATGAGCTGCGTATGGTTATCCTCCTAAGGGATGAGCAAGTTGTTCTACTGAAGAAAAGAATAGAAGAGATGACTGCAGCTGTGACCGCCATGGACACCATTCAGAGGCAATCACAAGCACCAAGATTGGCTTCTCCAAAGATTAATCAGCCAGAAATCATACACATCACAGATGAAAGAAGGGAGGCTAGTTCGACAGACAAAGAAGAACAACCAAAGAAGGATAACTTAAATTGATTTTTAAAGATAAATATCACTCTTAACATTTAAATGATTTTTTAAAAATCAAAATATAACTCAAAAAATTATGAAACTTAGTTTTTTGAGTTCTCTGTGATCAGGGGTATTTTCTAAAAATAAAATGATATTTAAAATAAAAACTTAATTTTTGGCCTATTCTAAATATTTAAATAATTAAAAATTCATAAAAATCATAAAAATAATAAAACTNCAGTTTGATCTTTATTACGCCAGATAAGGGTATGTTGAGGTTTTCGTACCACCTAACGGAGCCATGTACCAACAATGAAGCAGAATATGAAGCTTTAATCATTGGATTGGAGTTGGAGATTTTAATGGATATAACGAACATTGCCATTTATGGTGACTCTCAACTTGTCATCCAGCAAGTTGCCGGACAATACAAAATTCTGAAACCAAGATTAGCAGAATACCATCTGTACGCGATGAAGCTCCTGGAGCAGATTCCTGAGGTGAATTTCTACCGGATTCCTTGGGGAGATAATGCTCATGCCTACGCTTTAGCAAAACTCGCTAAGGAAATGGCGTGTCCCCCGGAGGATTCCATCGAAGTCACGGTGCAAGGAAGACGAGTCTTGTCTCGAAGCGACTTTGAAACTCTACACAAACTTGGAAAAGAAGAAACAATAAATGCAGTTGCAGACATCAATAGAGATTGGCGCAAGCCATTAATAGAATATTTGCATACTAGAAAGTCTGAGGCACACCACATCACAAGAAGGGCCATGTCTTACGCCCTGGTGGAAAATGTTCTCTACAATGTTTGAGCAGAGCCGAGGCACAAAATATTGTCAAAGAAGTACATGCCGGATTGTGTGGCGCTCACTAATCGGGACCAAAAATGAAAATGAAGATCAAAAGACTCGAATATTATTGGCCAGCAATGATGTCTGATTGCGTGGATACAGCTAGAAGATGTCACCAATGCCAAGTGCATGGGGTGGTCTTACACCAGCCTCCGAATGTGCTGCACCCAACTGTTGCCTCGTGGCCATTCAAGTGTTGAGGCACAGACATAATAGGTCCGATAGACCCTCCATCTTCTAAAGGGCACAGATTTATACTTGCCGCTATAGATTACTTCTCTAAATGAGCAGAGGCAGTACCGTTACGTGAGGTTACGACACAAAACGTCCTTCAATTTTTCAAAAGCCAAATCGTCTACCGTTTTGGAGTACCGCGAAGAATAATCTCTGACAATGAGACAAATTTTAAAAGTACGAAGATCAACAATTTCGTCAGAAGACATGGGATAGATTGAAGATACTCTACAATTTACTATCCCAGAGCAAATGGTCTGGCTAAAGCTTTCAACAAGACACTGGTACAGATTTTGAAGAAAACACTAGATGAAAATAAAAGGGATTGACATAACAAATTGTTAGAAGCCTTGTGGGCCTACCGGACAACTTTCAGGACTCCTACACATTATATGCTCGTGTACGGGACCGAGGCCGTGCTACCGCTAGAAATCCAAACACCATCTCTCAGAGTCGTCGTTGCCAACCAACTCCCAACGGAAGAAAGCGCAAAACTCAGACTTGAAGAACTGGAAAGTCTTGAGGGAAAATGATTGGAAGCACAACAACATTTGGAGCTCTACGAGGCAAAGATGGTACATGCCCATGACAAATTGGTCCGCCCAAGGACATTCAAAATTGGTGACCTCGTACTTGTGCTCAAAAGACATATTCTTGCTCGCCGCAAAATAGGTGGAAAATTCGAGCCGACTTGGGAGGGACCATCTGTCGTTGGGAAGGTCTATACAGGAGGAGCCTACCAATTAGTGGACTTCCGGGGTGAAAGACCCATGTTACCGATAAATGGACGATACCTAAGAACCTATTACACAGCCTGATGTCGTCTGCCTTCGCTTGCCTTTGCTTGCTTTGATACTTTGAAACTTTGATTGTTTTAGAGTTATCTATATGGCTATATGTCTATGACCGGGTCCAAATTTTGTAATTAATCTCATATATAATGAAAATTTTGAGAAGTTTTTAGCTTTTACCAAATTCTCTTTTCTACCTTTGGATTTAAAAATTTCATTAAATTAAATCAAAACTCACACATAAAATGAGTAATCCTTTTCATCAAAACAAAATAAAATTTACTTTAATAAATACTCTATTTTGTTCTTTTTCATGCCAAACTTCGGCCCACTGACGTTTCTTTCTATCGTCTGCAGAAAAATGTCAGGACAGAGGCTGATCTTTGCCTTCCAGGACGGCTGGAACCTCGCACTGAATGAAGAGATGGCGCCGCAAGGAGGTGTCATAGATTTCGATATGGATTTCAACTAGATTGATATGGACTACGATGGTCCTCTAATGGGCGTAGTCAGCAATGAAGAAAAGAAGGGACTACCTTCACTGTTGAGGGTGACCACTCAAGACGACGTGTTACGTAAAGGTAAAAACGTGATGGCAGAACAAGATCCGATGGAGGGGCCCAGCCGACTGCCCTACATGATAGCTACTCCAGCAAGGGGCTTAATAACTGCCCACAGTGAACAACTACCAAATACTCCACTCCGCAAGACGCAACGCAGAAATGCAAGCCGAAAGAAACAGAGAGTCTTTCTGCGACAGAAGCGCAAGCGCCAAAGAGACGTGAGTGGTTTTCTTACCCCCATTCCTGAGGGACNTATAGAGACATGAACAGTTTTCTTACCCCCATTTCTGAGGGACATATTTACGATCCAGATCTGAGAGAAACTTCTGCCAGCCTGCCAACTACAGATGAAGAGTCAGGATTTTTTACAGAATCAGATGTACCCCCGGTCCCAGATATCTTGTGTAGAGGTTGCCCAACATGCAACATCGAGATGCCAGCCAGAACATCAGTCACGAGCGCATTTGTAGAATGCCCAGACTGCAACGTTCTACATCTACAACATTTCAATACCATAGAAGAATACACTGCAAGCACCAACAAGTCTCAGACTCCAGATTCTGTGACAAATGAGCCGTATGTCCCACTGGGGACAGATCAACGCGCACCGCGGAGCCCAGGATCATACATCTCGCTTGAGGCTGAATCTCATATTCCGGATCGGCCAGCATCAGTTTGGATTCCCGCCGAGGCCCGGAGGAAGGAACGCCCTAGGCAACTGCCAACTCGCGGAATGGTAGAATACTACAAAATAAGCAAGGTAAACAAAAGAGAATTTGAGTTCTATGAAGAGGTTCAAGGAAAGTTTATCAACATATTGGAGGGCCTGGAGCTATATACCAGGGTTTTCTTTGAAACTGATGAAATAAGCATTCTGGACTGCATCTTTGATTTAAGAGATAGAGGTCGAGCGGGCCTTCTCGTGGAAAGAACATATTCCGAGCCAAAGAAATGGATGCGGGGAAAGGGAAGAATCACCATCCAGTGCGGCTGTTGCTACAATTTTACAAACGACAGACAGAGGAATCCGCCTGCGATCCTCAGATACGACCACGTGGATCCGTTACCCCCGATGATAAAGTGGATGATAAAGAGAATGGTTAAGTGGAATATCCTACCCGCCACTNCTGGACTAATTCCACCTGGGCATTTTCTGCCACTAATTGGGTCCCTCACTGGGTTCTAAAATTTTTCACATCTCCCTTCCAAATTTGGTTTGCTGCTTCACAAATTAAACAAAATCGTGTTGTGCTGCGCGCACTTTAAAATATTAATTAATTTTTACACCTTTTTGAACAAAGATGTTAAAATTACCTGTAAATTAAGACCTGCCCGGTCTACAGATTAACCTCTACTTTTAGTGATTGCACTAAAGATTACGAGGTTTTTGGCCATATAGCTAACCCTAAAACTTTCTGTTTTAAAGCCCGCAGCGATGGCCTACCCAACGCTGACCTTTTCTTGCAACCTGCCAAAGGACTGCAACGCCCGTAATGTCGCTTCCACCATCAAGTTTGGAGCTGGATTTGAAGACCTCGAGGTTATCCTCGGGAAAGCCCCGTTCGTGGTAATGAAGATCGCTGCCCGAAGTTCAAGAGCCATCTACAGACTTCAGTTTGAACTGCCTTCAAGACTTCCCTGCCGGCAAGAAGGCTAAAGCTGCTGCCGTCACGACACCCGCCAAACCTGCTATCCCCGCTGCTGCTAAGGGGAAGGAAGTGATGATTGTCGAAGATTCGACTGAAGGATTAATTGTTCCGCCACCCGTGTTTGAGATCGGGTCAAGCTCAAAAAACAGTACCACTGACCCAAACTCAAAGGAGGAATCAAAATAGAAGAGTTCGGAGGGCCATCAAAGCCCAGACTTTCGAGAGCACGCCTGATGAGGAGGAGCCTTTTCAAGTTGAAGAGGTATTACCAGAAACTTACCCACTCCTACGAGCGAGTAGATTCCATCCTCTGACAGATACTGATGGATATGAGAGTATTTGGAAGATTGCTGCCGCATTACCATCACCTCATGGGCATGGTGAGAAGGGAAAGAGATTCAACCCCATCACCTGAGTTAGTGCAGTCTTCAGAAGGCTTGCTACTAAAGAAGGATGTTCTGTTAGTGAATTACTTAAACAAGTGGGACATGCAATTTCTCCTCATATGATAAATGAAATTTTGAAGGATATTAAGTCTGCTAGACAATCTCATAGGTCGACTATAAATTCACCTACCCGTGTTCCCGTCTGGCTCCGTTTAGGAAGCCGAGTTGATACTGCTGTAGCAACCACCAATCATACCACCACCAGGACCGCAGGTCGCCGACCGATTAAGTCAAGACTGGGTCCTAGAAGTTTACCCATTATTCCCGCAATCATGGAAAGAAAGACAAGACGATTACCTGACACTATAGCCGGTCTACACCACGGGGAGCATACCTTCCCTCGACATACCGATGTCTCTACTAAGACGCCCCGTCCTGAGGCATCTCCGGATGTTTAGCGAGATGGTCAATGATCTTATTGCAATTTGATATAACTTTTGTGCCCCTCCGTGCTATCAAGGGACATATTTTAGCAGATTTTCTCGCTGCACACCCACTGTCAGCTGGGTCTTCTCTCAATGACGAGTTACCGGACGAGCATATACTACAGATGGAATTTTCTAGTGCGCAATGCTGGGAAATGTACTTCGATGGTGCTTCTTCAGCCAGGAAAGACAAGAGATCAGGCACAGTTAAACCAGGCAAGGCAGGGATCAGTTTGATCTTTATTACGCCAGATAAGGGTATGTTGAGGTTTTGGTTTGATCTTTGTTACGCCAGATAAGAGTATGTTGAGGTTTTCGTACCACCTGACGGAGCCATGTACCAACAATGACAAGAATATGAAGCCTTAATCACCGGATTGGAATTGGCAATTTCGATGGATATAAAGAACATTGTCTTAATCACCGGATTGGAGTTGGCGATTTCAATGGATATAACGAACATTGTCATTTATGGTGCCTCTCAACTTTTAATCATTGGATTGGAGTTGGAGATTTTAATGGATATAACGAACATTGCCATTTATGGTGACTCTCAACTTGTCATCCAGCAAGTTGCCGGAAATTCTGAAACCAAGATTAGCAGAATACCATCTGTACGCGATGAAGCTCCTAAAGCAGATTCCTGAGGTTAATTTCTACCGGATTCCTTGGGGAGATAATGCTCATGCCTACGCTTTAGCAAAACTCGCTAAGGAAATGGCGTGTCCCCCGGAGGATTCCATCGAAGTCACGGTGCAAGGAAGACGAGTCTTGTCTCGAAGCGACTTTGAAACTCTACACAAACTTGGAAAAGAAGAAACAATAAATGCAGTTGCAGACATCAATAGAGATTGGCGCAAGCCATTAATAGAATATTTGCATACTAGAAAGTCTGAGGCACACCACATCACAAGAAGGGCCATGTCTTACGCCCTGGTGGAAAATGTTCTCTACAATGTTTGAGCAGAGCCGAGGCACAAAATATTGTCAAAGAAGTACATGCCGGATTGTGTGGCGCCTCTAATCGGGACCAAAAATGAAAATGAAGATCAAAAGACTCGAATATTATTGGCCAGCAATGATGTCTGATTGCGTGGATACAGCTAGAAGATGTCACCAATGCCAAGTGCATGGGGTGGTCTTACACCAGCCTCCGCTGCACCCAACAGTTGCCTCGTGATCATTCAAGTGTTGAGGCACAGACATAATAGGTCCGATAGACCCTCCATCTTCTAAAGGGCACAGATTTATACTTGCCGCTATAGATTACTTCTCTAAATGAGCAGAGGCAGTACCGTTACGTGAGGTTACGACACAAAACGTCCTTCAATTTTTCAAAAGCCAAATCGTCTACCGTTTTGGAGTACCGCGAAGAATAATCTCTGACAATGAGACAAATTTTAAAAGTACGAAGATCANATATCTTTGAATTGATACCTACATTTCAATTCTCATATCATTGAATTGATACTTACATTTCAATTCTCATATCTTTGAATTGCTACCTACATTTCAGTTTTCACATCTTTGAATTGATACTTACATTTCAATTCTCATATCTTTGAATTGATACCTACATTTCAATCTTCATCTTCGAATTAATTTTTACATTTCAATTCTCACATTTCAAGATCGATAGTTAAATTTTTACTCTCTCCTTAAAAATGATACCTAAATTCTCATTCCTGAATCAGTCCTAAATTTCTGATTCTTTACGTTTGAGGTCGGTACTTACATTCCGACGCTCTCTTTTGAGAATTGACCTACATTTCAATTCTCGTTTCCGAATCAGTCCTAAATTTCTGATTCTTTACATTTGAGGTCAGTCCTTACATTCCGACACCTTCTTTTGAGAATTGAGTTTTCGAATCAGTCCTAAATTTCTGATTCTTTACATTTGAGGTAGGTCCTTACATTCCAACACCTTCTTTTGAGAATTGACCTACATTTTAATTCTTGTTTCTGAATCAGTCCTAAATTTCTGATTCTTTACATTTGAAGTCGGTCCTTACATTCTGACGCTCTCTTTTGAGAATTGACCTACATTTTAATTCTCATTTCTGAATCAGTCCTACATTTCTGATTCACATTTGAGGTCGGTTCTTACATTCCGACCTCTCTTTTGAGAATTGACCTACATTTCGATTCTCATTTCTGAATCAGTTCTACATTTCTGATTCATTACATTCGAGGTCGGTCCTTACGCTCTGACTCTCTCTCTCTCTCTCTCTCTCTCTCTCTCTTGAGTTGATATTTGAATTTTGATTCCCACCTCGGGGTCGGCACTTACATTCTGACTCCCATCCTTTGAAAATCCTTGAAATTTCATAACTCAAAGTTTACTCTCCGATCCCTAGCGAGAGTCTCAACTCCTTGATTTCAACCAGATGATCACCTGCTAATTCTCCAGCAGAAACTAATCACACACAAAACTCTACGCATACTTCCAGGTCTGTTGACTTAGGAGTTTGTATTGGTTTTTGTTGATCTCGTTGGTCAACGCCAATACGCGCGGTGTGCTTTCCCTAACACACCACACCTATTGGGGGTCCATTTGTTGACCTCATTTTTGGTTGAGGTTTAGTTTTTCCTCTTTAGACTATAGGATTTTCCTATTGACTATTCTTAGAAAACTAGACATGGAACCCTCACCATTAGAAATATATGACTTTTCCTATTGACTATTCTTAGAAAACTAGACATGGAACCCTCACCACTAGAAATTAATTGACTTTTCTATTGACTATTCTTAGAAAACTAAACAAGGAACCCTCACCATCAGAAACTCTACACTTATTTTCTTATTGACTATTCTTAGAAAACTAGACAAGGAACTCTCACCATTAGAAATTCTACAATTTTCTATTGACTATTCTTAGAAAACTAGACATGGAACCCTCACCATTAGAAATTCCAAACTCTCCTGTTGACTATTCCTAGAAAACTAGACATGGAACCCTCACCATTAGAAATTCCAAACAATTCTCCACTCAAATTGAAGTTCCACATATTGGTCCTAACCTATAAATACTTAGTAGGTGGGGTCACTGTGGGGGAAACTTAAGATGAGTCACCCTTAGGATTGTTGGACCTTAAGGTTAACCCTAGGTGTTGGTCTGGAGCTAAGGCACTCACTACACTCATCTACACTCACAATCACTCACAACCATGAACTCAAATTTCTAGCCTAGATCCCTTGATCTTTTGGGATACTCATATAAGATGTCCCCTAAACCTACTAGCCCTAGGGCTATAGTTTGGCTAAGATCACTATGTAGAGGACCCAAAATGGGGTTTCCTTTGGTCCATGGCCTCCCCTAAACCTACAAGCCCTAGGGCTATGGTCTGGTTAGAACCACTACATAGAGGACCCAAAATGGGGTTTCTATTGGTCCATGGCTTATTGGTGATGATTGGTACCTCAAATCTACCAAAATACCCATCTTGGCCATTTACCCCTAGAACACCCCCAAATTACCAAAATACCCCTCCATAGCTCAAAATCCCAAAAATCATAAAACACCCCCAAATTACCAAAATACCCCTCTTGGACCCAAAATTCCAAAATCCCAAAAATTCCAAAACACCCCCTAATTACCAAAATACCCCCCTCGGGCTCAAAATCCCCAAAATTCCCAGAAAATTCCAATAAATCCCAAATAATCTCAATTTCATTTCTCTCAACTATCACATAAACCAATTTGGCCAATTTGACCATCTTTAACCAAAATCCCCAAATTGCTCTTTAAAGACCGAAATTTCCCCAAATCCAACTCAAATGTCCATCAATTTGATCTTAATTGACCCCAATTACAATCCTAAACTCANTTTCACCCAAATCAAACCTAGAGGTCAGCTCATCCAAATTAAACTATGGAGCTCCTCTACCCTCCACCTAAGCACCACAGTACACCTCCTAATTAGCCAAGACAGCCACCATAACCCCATTTTTATAAAAGGCCACCTCCATGGCCATTGATNCATGGCCATTTTTATAAAAACTCACTTCCCACGACCATGGGAGGTGTGCTAAAATTTTCTTAGAGAGGCCTCTCCAAACTTCACACAGAGCTTCCCTAAGATNTCTCCGAGAGGCCTCTCAAAACTTCACACAGAGCTTCCCTAAGATCCCCTCAGTGCATCCCAACCATTTTTCCTCACCCATTCCCCTTGTCGGAGCTCAATTTTGAGCTTGAAACCTTGCCGGAAACCAGGACAGAACCCAATACACCTCCACACTCCACCAAACTTCAATTGCTTGTGCCCACACCTTCACAAGAGTGAAAAAAGCAAGAGCCCCATCAAATCCCCCTTGCCTGAAAACATGGTCGAATTCACACTTAGACTTCACACCAAGACCAGGGACTTAATCCCTAGCCTCCTTGGACCCTGACGTAATGTGCCAAGCACCTCTGATCGAAGCTTCCCTTCTCAGAGCAAAGGTACAAAACTCCTCCTCCCGAGCTTGTTTTGATCCTCCATTTACTTAAGCTTGATTTCATGGCACCTTAACCGTATGGATGTATTCGTCTCACTTAGACGAGTCCATAGGATCAAACCCAAAGTGATTTGGTTGAGTCTAGGCTGAGATCTTAAGGTTTTAGTGTGGACGGGCACGGGATCATTCCATCGGGGACGATGACGGAGAGTCGTTCGATCAAGCGTGTATCAAATGAACGGGGGAGATCGAGCCAGACAGCGTTTCGGGACATAAACCGCGAGCCGAGTCAGCAGCTACGTGGACGGCGGCGTCCAACTAGAGTGCGCCACCCATACCTTCGGAGCTGCCTAGGATCTAGTCAACATGCACTGTTTAAATAGATAAATAGGGCTTTTTCCTATTTTTTTAAACACCCTTAACTTAGAAAATCCATAACTTTGTGTAGAAAAATCACAAAAATAAAATAAAAATAC
>JXCR01131864.1:170094-237769 GCA_002079205.1 Phalaenopsis hybrid cultivar
CCATCCAGTGCGGCTGTTGCTACAATTTTACAAACGACAGACAGAGGAATCCGCCTGCGATCCTCAGATACGACCACGTGGATCCGTTACCCCCGATGATAAAGTGGATGATAAAGAGAATGGTTAAGTGGAATATCCTACCCGCCACTTACATTCCTAACAGTTGTATCATCAACATTTATGAAGAAGGTGACTGCATTCCCCCGCACATTGACCATCATGACTTTGTGAGGCCTTTCTGCACAGTCTCATTCATGAGTAAGAGCAATATTCTGTTTGGAAAAGAAATCAATGTAATCGGCCCTGGTTAATTCAAAGGAGCTGTGGAAATTGCTCTCCCAGTTGGTTCAGTACTTGTTCTCAAGGGCAACGGTGCAGACGTGGCCAAGCACTGCATTCCAGGAGTACGACACCGTAGGGTGTCCGTGACCTTCCACAGAATGGATGACAGTAAGATACCATATGGATTCCAGCAAGACCTGGAGTTGGAGGAAGTGTTTCCTTACGAGCTATGAGAAGGTTGTACCTCTGAGTACATGCGAAGGGAACTCTTATCCTGGAGCATGACTCAGAAGGTCTGCTTGATAAGGACCTCAATATACCAACCGTAGAGGATTCACTTGCTTTCTTTTAACAAGCATGACATGTATCTGATGTAATCAGTCTATGATGTAATCATATCTTGAGATGGCTCTCAATGCATTTCAGCATGTATTACATGATGTACTTCTTTGAGGCATTAGCCTATATTTGATCTGTAGCATCTTTATTGAAGCAAATTAATGGAAAATTGAGGCATTAGCCTGTGTTTGATCTGTAGCATCTTTATTGAAGCAGATTAATGGAAATTTTCTCAAGTTGTGCCTTTTTGTCAATTGCCTTTACATTTGATCTGTAGTATCTTTATTGAAGCAGATTAATGGAAATTTCTCTCAAGTTGTGCCATGTAGTATCTTTATTGAAGCAGATTAATGAAAATTTCTCTCAAGTTGTGCCTTTTTGTCAATTGCCTTTTTGTGCGATGGATGAGCATCTTTATAAGCAGATTTATGGAAATTTCTCTCAAGTTGTGCCTTTTTGTCAATTGCCTTTCGTGAGATGGATGAAAGCCGCGAACCATGCAATGGTTCAGAGTTCAAATGAACAAAGAATGAAACAACAAATCTTCGACAACGTAACAAAATACAAATGAAAGATAATCATAAATGAATAAATAACAAAATAAATTTCTTATCAACCAATTGAAATTAAAACTTTAAAAACACATTTTTTTTGAAAAATCAATTGTGATAAAAACAACAAGAAAATAAAACAAACCTGTTGAGTGGATACTTCAATTTTCNGTTCTTACGGGCAGCCTCACAAACCAATTTCCAAAATAACACCGACATCATGCCAAAAGGAGAAATTCCCCTCACCAATATCCCTAAAAAAGAATTGATTAGCTACCTCCTCACCTTTAATAAGGACGTCCATGTTTTGGAGTCAACCTTCCAATGAACCACAGAAGGGTGTTGGAGGTTACAATATTTGGAATAAATTGCGCCCACAAAAAGATACCAGCTCTGAATCTAAACTAGAGTTTACATAAATTAATATCAACAACATGGTCTAGGCTTTAAAACCAAGCCCACCAAAATGGTTTGGCAAGCAAACTTTTTGCCAAGCAATCCAAGGTTTGCAATGATCCCAACCACACCAAAGGAATTTGTTGAAGATATGCTCAAAGGTTTTTGGGGTGCTCTTCTTAAGCTTGAGAACCTGTAATGCATATGAAGGGAGACTATGGAGCACACTCCTAAGTATGGTTAATCTAGCTCCATATGAAAGAAAGGAGTTTCTCCAATCATTAATTCTTAATTTAACCTTATTAACCACCTCATATAATTGAATTTGTTTACACCTACCTCTGAGAACAATAAATCCTAGGAATTTGATTGGTAGAGAGGCAGAGTGATAACCAATATAGAAGAGAGCCCAATTGGTTAAGGAAATAAGCATTGTTTTCCCAAAATAGAAAAGGCATTTGGACTTATTAACAGAAAGACCAGAAGTATTTTGAAAAACAGAGAGGATGTGCATTTACTAGCATTAGAAAAAAAATAGCATCATTAGCATAGGCAACGTGAGTGACCAAAATTTTTTATTTATGTTTGAACTAAAGATGAGGGTGGGTCTCTTGCATTTGATTAATAAGCCGAGAGAAGTAATCAAAAGCTAGTATAAAGATGGTATGGGAGAGATGATAACCTTGTTTAACACCACGTTGAGCAGAGAAGAAGCCATAAGATTTTTCATTTACAATGACCCTATAATAATTATTAGTCAGCCATCTACGAATTAAGTTGCAGAAAGGAACATTAAAACCTCTAGTCCTTAACATATTAAGAATGAAATCCTTGTTATTGTTGCTAGGGAAGCGATCGCTCTAAGTAAATTTGATAAATTTTTTTGACATCTGGTTACTAATCTGAGTTCTCATATCTTGCAGGTCTTGTTGAACAAATTCTTCTATTAGCTCCAAGGTGCATGTTGCTTCTCCTATGTTCCTTTAACTAGAATCTCCCTGCTATTGTTGCTAGGCTCTTATTCTTATTAATGTCATGTTTTCACGCTCACAATACCTTTAATGATAATGAATCCAAAGTTTATGGGAAACACACTCTAAGGAATAGAAGATTCAACTAGGAAGTGATCAGAGAGAGAGATAGCGAGAGAGAGAGAGAGAGCACTTTTGGGGACAATAAAAGAGAGTGTCTTTTATTCATGTCATGGACCCCTATTTATNTCGCTCTTCATAAACTGCCTTAACATGCATTTTAAGTTTCAAGTGGTGAAACGAGATGACTCGCCAGGTACGCTTTTACATTTTATAGTACTGTTTTTCTTCTGCTTCTTCCTTACATGTTTCATGCTTGCATTTACCTACATAAACTTGCATGTTAACCATAACCATAACTCAAAACCAAAATTAAAAATCAACCTATATAAAATTCACCGCCACAATATTTAAAATATAAAACAACTCAAAATTTAATCACAAACATCACATAAAACCACAACTTCAACTAAATTCGAAATATAAAACAACTTAAAATTTAATCACAAACATCACACAAAACCACAACTTCAACTAAATTTAAATATAAAACAGCTCAAAATTTAATCACAAACATCACACAAAACTACAATTGCAACTAAATTAAGACGTCTCTATCTGATGATCGAGAATCCCTCAGAGGAGGTAACCTACGGTTGCTAACGAGGCTTCCCACAGTCTAGATGATTGGGAATCCCTCAGTGGAGGTAACCTACGGTTGCTAACGAGGCTTCCCATGGTTTAAATGAAATTATGGAACTCATTAAGTTGGGTTNGAACCAATCCCCTTGCACACCTCTATGTTCCATTTCGTTGAAGAGTCCTATCCTTTAAAATTCCTTGAAGATAATATTTCTTGATTTTTATCGAGAGTCTTCTTAGGTGGCTTTGGTCAATTCTTTGAAGATAATATTTCCTGATTTTTATCGAGAGTCTTCTTAGGTGACTTTGGTCATTTAAAAGCGTTGAAGAGTCCTACCCTTTGAAATTCTTTGAAGATAATTTTTCTTGATTTTTATCGAGAGTCTTCTTAGGTGGCTTTGGTCATTTAAGAATATTTCATGATTTTTATCGAGAGTCTTCTTAGGTGACTTTGGTCATTTAAGATGTAATTAACTACTTTCTTGACTTTTATCGAGAGTCTTCTTAAGTGACTTTGGTCATTTAAGATGTAATTAACTATAGGCTAGATTTTTATCGAGAGTCTTCTTAGGTGACTTTGGTCATTTAAGATGTAATTAACTATAGGGGTTTGCCCTTATAGGAAGCATGTCCGAATCCAGCTTAATATAAACCTTATTTAATCCTTTATATTAAATAGAGGAACTTGTCGGCAAATATAAAGGTTTTGCAGACCAAACGGACGTCATAATTTCCTTAGTTTATTTGATCGAGCCTCATCCTCAATTATTGTGTTTATCCTTCGGGATAGATACATGATTTGAGGTACAACGCTCTTTCGTTTTAAACTATGAAAAATATGGGGTCAGTTTGATTTCATACTTCAACGTCCTTCCGAAGCGGATGAAAAATATGGGGTCAGTTTGATTTCATACTTCAACGTCCTTCCGAAGCGGGCGACGAGATTTCGATTCCAGCGACCGACAGCATCTTACGGGCAACCCCACAAGCCAACCCGAAATAACACCGACAAATACTTGATGCAAAAGAAGGACGCTAAACTAAGATTAATTAGATGGATACTTCTATTGCAAGAGTTCAACTTTACTGTAGTTGATAGAAAGGGAATTTATAATCAGATAGTTAATCATTTGTCTAGACTACAAAAATAAATATTAACTAATTTTGCAAATGAAATTTTAGAAAATTTCCCTGATGAATAATTATATAGTGTTGATGAAATAAATGCACAGTGGTATGCCGATATAGTAAATTACATTGTAAGTAATATTCTACCATCGGATATTAAGAATCAACAGTTAAAAAAACTTATATATGATTCAAAATTCTATTTTTGGGATAACCCATATTTATATAAACAATGTAAAGATCTAATTATTAGAAAGTGTGTTCCTTATGGAGAAACTCAACAAATAATGAAAAGATGTCATGATTCTGAATTTGGAGGATATTTTGGAACAAATATAACTTCTTATAATATTTTGCAAGCTCGATTTTATTGACCTACTGTTTTCAGAGATGTTAAAGAATATTTTAAAACATGCAATAGATGTCAGCGAGTAGGAACTATTTCTAGAAGAAATGAAATGCCTCTAAATTACACATTGGAAGTTGAAATTTTTGATGTGTGGGGATTAGATTTTATGGGACCATTTATGTCTTCATTTGGAAACTTATATAAATTACTTATTGTTGATTATATATCCAAATAGATTAAAGCTGTTGTTGTACCTAAATGTGATGCTCGGATTATTTCTAAATTTTTAAATAAAAATATTTTTGCAAGATATGTAATACCGAGAGTAATTATTACATATGAAGGAACCCATTTTAGGAATAAGAGAATTGAAAAATTAATTAAAAAAGATGATATTATGCATAGATTCTTTATTGTTTATCATCCTCAGACCAGCGGTCTAACAAAAATATCAAATCGTGAAATAAAATGAATTTTATAAACAAATTGTAAATCCCTATAAATTGGATTGGTCTGATAGATTAGATATAACATTATGGGCAAACATAACTGCTTATAAGACTCCTATAGGAATGTCCTCATATATACTTATTTTTGGAAAAGTCATGTCACTTACCAGTAGAATTGGAGCACAAAATATTTGGGCTATTAAGGAATTTAATTTTAATCTAAAAGATGCTAGTGAGAAAAGATTATTGCAATAATGAACTTGAGGAGATTAGAAATAAAACATAGGATAATGCAAAAAACTATAAAGAGAAAATGAAAATATGGTATGATCGGAAGATTATTAAGAATAAGTTAAAACCTAGACAAGAAGTTTTATTATATAATACAAGATTAAAGTTATTTCCAGGAAAATTGAAATCCAGATGGTTAGGACCATTTAAAGTAATTAAAATCTATCATTATTGAGCTGTTGTTATTGAGGATCCTAAAACTAAAAAGATATTTAAGGTTAATGTGCATCATCAAAATAATATTATGAAGGACACACACCAAAATTTAAAGAAGTTTTAATGTTAAGTCAACCCGACTAAACAAATGGTATGTCAGGCTTACGACGTTGAACCAAGCGCTTTATAGGAGACAACCGATATATAAATCTAACTATCTATATATTACTGTTTTTTTTAATAAATGTATTATATCCTAGGAAATAATAGTATTTTTAACTCCTACACAACTATATATATCATAAATTAAGACAAATATTGGTACTGGAGGAAAATTTGGAATCAAATTGAACAAAAAAATTAAAGACGCAAATTTGGCCTCTAGCGTCGACGGTGCTAGAATGGGCACCGACAGTGCCCACTTAATAAAAGATTGCGTCGACAGCGCCATCGGAGGCGACGACGGCGTCCCGAGCAATTTTTCACGTGAAGAGCAAATTTGACGAATTTGCTCCTCAAAAACCACCGAGAGGTGTTTTTAAAGTCCTAAAAACTGCCTTTGATGTCCAAAAACTTCCTAATTTAGAATTCCATGACTTCCAATTTCAATAATACTTCAAGGTATGGAGTTTTTAGTTGAAGAAATTTTATCAATTTTGGCGCACAGAGATAATACGATAAAGTCATCACGAAGAAGCGACTTATTAAAGAGAGAGGCTTTGTCAACCATGGATTGAGTATTCCAAGTTCACAGATTGAGAAAATCATTGTGCAAAGACATTGGGAAGTTCTGTGCTACATTATCGCTGCAGTTGTAGTACCTGTAGTAAAGGAGTTTTATGCCAAGTTACATGGAATTACCCAAGGAGTCATTTTTGTTCGAGGTAAGGCTGTACCATTTACTCCAGCTCAAATTAATGATTTGTATATGATAGAAAACGTTACAATCTATCATTATACAAATTTTATCCCAACATGAGATATGTTGCAAGAAGTATATAATTTTCTGACATATGAAAATGATAATTAGGAAATCAGAGATGAGGGATACAATAGTTTCTCTACTTTGCTACTTAATCCAATTTAAAAACAATGACATTTCTTCATTTTTGCAAAATTACTCCCTACCATGAAAATTAGTAGAGTTATAAAAGAAAGTGTCATTTTAAACTATTGCGTTTAAATGGAAACACCCATTGATGTTGCGCCAATTATTTTCAAATCTGTTATTGGTATTATTATGAATGGACCAATATATGGATTGGGGCATCGTTCTACAATTTTCCTTCTTTGCAGTCAATCTCAAGTTTCGTATGAAAGTTGGGAAAAAATTTTATTACCTTGGGAGCCCATGATTCCTATTGATAACAATTATATAGGAAATGGAAGCAAAGCATTAAATGTTATATTGGATCATTCATCACATGCTTCAACACCATTGATGCCACCAGCAGTTGGAAGTTCAATGAATTTGGAGAAGAAAATGAAGAAAATATAAAAAAAGAGAACTTCAGAGTATTATGAATGCAATAGCAAATCTTAACAACCTTTTTGATCACCTAGATTGGAGAATGAAGAAGAACTTTGATCATACTAGGACAATTAAATTAGGATTGGTGCAGATGTTCAAGAAAAATGTATGGATCGATGAAAATTTGACTGATCAATTCCTGTACTGACCCTTCTACAATTAGTATGTCCATTATCAATTTATGGGAGATATTAGACGAGGAGAAAGTACTGAGAATGAGGCAGAATAATTGAAAAAGTTGGACTCTTTACTAGTTTAAAATATTTATGTTTTTAATTTAATTGTGAGGATTTGATTTACTTTACTATGCTTTAGAACTCTATTTATGTGTATAGTTTTGTGTTAGCGTGCTAGTGTTGTGACTTAATTTCAACGATGAATTATAATTTAATTTTCTTTAAGGATGTGGAAGTGTGACTAAAAAAATGTATTTGTAAAAAGTGTATTTTCATATATAAAAGTTAGTTTAGTGTTGTTTGTGAAAATGTTTATTTGAAAATTAGTGTTTAAAAAGAATAAATAGACTTTGGAGTAAATTGAAAGAAAATTGAAATTTGAAAAAAAATCAAAATATGAATTTTTGGCTACTGGCGCCGACAGCGCCGGCATGGGCATCGACATCGCCCTTGACTTGAATCGACCAAAAAACCCTTAAAGTTCATGATTTGCACAGTAAAACACCATTTTTAACCTTTGAGTCACCTTCAACCTCCAGTTCATGCACCTATGGCTTACTATTGCTCGAATTTGAGGTGATTTTAAGGCAAATGAAGTTTGGATTTCATATTCTCTAGGTAAGAGCTACACTTTGAACTCAAAATTTTTTATTTTCACCAAGGATTTATCCTACATTGCCGAGATCCGAAATTTTGAGATTTTTTTGGAAGATTTTGCGAAAATCCTTTGGTGAAGAACTCTTACTTAGTAGATTTAAGTTTAAAACATTCCACATTGTGAATTTTGAAATTATTTGGAATTTATTTTGATTTTATTAAATTTTTTTAGATTTACCATGTCACCTAGAATGAGCAAAAGAAAGAGAAAAGTATATTTTGATTTTCAAAGGTTTGTCAACTACAAGGTCAACATTTGCTTCAATAGTTTACTTACAACTAAAAAAGTGATTCCGGATTAAGGATTTAAAAATCAGGGCGAAGAAGTTGAAAGACTAATTAATGCTTGGCAGTGGGAAAATTTTTGCTACTTTACTACCGAGGCGATTATTGGTGTAGTGATGGAGTTCTATGCCAATTTCAAGGAAACTTCTGAAGACTATGTGTTTGTTTGAGGAAAAATGGTGGAGTTTACTTCAAGGAAGATTAATGAATTTATCAGTTAGAAGATGTGTACAACAACCAATAAAAATTGTTTTTTGCTACGAATGAGGCCTTGGATGAGGTTATTTCTTTTCTTACTGATGAAAGACGAACTTGGAAAGTGAAGAATGGTGTTAAGGTAAAGTTTCCTATTGCTATGTTAAATTTAGTATCTAAGGCCTGACACTATTTTATTTCTGGAAGAATGATACCAACAAACCATCATAGTGAAGTAACAAAGGATAGAGCCATCTTAAACTTCTGTATCCAGCAGGTGAAGAGGACAAATGTAGGCTTTATTATCTATAAGAACACTCAATCTATTGCTTTGGGAGGGACCACTGGTGGTTTAGCTCACCTTGCCCTGATCTTCACACTATGTGAACAGGCAGGAGTTGATTATAGAGTATATGAGGAGAGGATTGAACCTCTAAAACCAATTATGCCTGCCAATATAAAGACTTATGAATCTCACGTTGGATGGAGATTTAGAAGTAGGACTAGGTATATTCCTTCTACTTCAAGTACTTCTAGTACCCCTACTATCCATGAACTTATGGAGCAGATGATGATCCAATAGGGAGATATCTTAAGAATGGATAATATAATAGAAAATATGGAGGCTAGAAATGCTCACAATGATAATTTGATAAGGCAGAAGTTCGAATATAATGTTGCTTATGATGATGCAAGGGTTTGATTCATGAGGGGTGATCACTCAGTTCAGTTTCCTACTCACCCTGTTCTTACTTCATATCAGCAGCAAAATTTGGATGTGGAAGAATAAGGAAAAAGAAGACGATGATTTGTGATGCTTTAGTTAGATTTTTGTTTAGTTTATGTTTGGTTGAACTTCAATGTTGAGATTGTTTATTTTTAGATGTGTAACACTTTATTTTAAATGTTATGTTGAATTATGAACTGCAGATTTGTAAGACTATTTTTGCATTGGGAACCATTTGAGTACTGTTATTAGTTTTTAGTACATTGTTCGATGTATTTGTAGTTAACTTTTTCTCAGCAAATTTTTATATTTATTATGTGCTATTTAATGTTTTAAGTCTTGTAATTTTTCATATTAGCACCTGCAATATTTTAGAGTTAAGTTTCAAATCAGAACCTTCAACAGGTATGTCTTATCCTTATGTATTAAATGTTTTCTTTTACCCTTAATTTTTTCAGTTTTTCATTTAAAATATTTTAAAATTTTAATTTTGGGGGGAAGAAAAATTTCTTTTCAAAAGAAAAGAAACTTAATTTTATTTCTCCTAATTTAGCTATATTTTCAAAATATTTTAAAATTTAACATGACCTGTGGTATTAGAGGGTAACTTTAGATAACTATATTTATGTTTCTAAATACATAGTACACTTAAGTAAAAAAATTTAAATAATAAAGGTTAATTTTAGAGATTAAGATATTTGGTATGATAAAATAAGACTATGTTTTTCTATTTTAAGTAAAATAATTTGTATTTTTGAAATATTAAAAATCTTAGAGATTCATGTAAGAAGAAAATATTAAAACTTTATGAAAAATTTTTAAAGCTAATATAAATTTATAAAGTGAAGGAATGTGAAAAGTTTTTAACTTTAACAAAAGGATAGTGAAGTTCAAAATCATTAAAGGCTATCCAGATATAGTAATCCTCACATAAAAAAAAAGAAAAGAAAAATGATTGAAAATGACCCTGAAAAAGAAATGAAAAGCAAAGAGAAAAGAAGGGGAAAAAAATGTGAGGAGAAGCTTAAGGAGATTCCTAATTAAAAATTGGCTTCACTTGAATCAACTTAAAGAAGAAGACTTGGCTACATTTTTTAAACTTATATTTAAGTATTAGCATATTTACTAATAAAATTTCATGATGTTCCTTTTCATATGAATATTTTAAGTGGTTTTAATATGAATAATTTGTAATTTTCCTTGAAAAGAATAAAGAATCAGAAATTTGACACTTGACTGCTAGATATTTTTATACCTTTAATGTTAACTGGAGTTATTTTGAGTTTTTCTTAAGTTATGCTATTATATTTAGTGAACTAAGATATGGAAATCTAGAAGTTAAAATCTTTACCATGAGTCATATTTTTATGTAGTAAAGGAGTTACTTGAGGACAAGTAACATTTAAGTTTGGAGGATTTTAATACACCAAAAATATATGCATTTTTAGACCCATATTTTATACTTTAATGGAAGGAATTTTTTGTTTTTATTGCAGGTTATTGATTTTTAGGACTTGGAGCAAAAAGAATGAAATTTGGAGTCAAAATGGAGAATTTAAAAAATTGTTTAGTGCAGACAGCGCCGTTTGGTGTCGGAGCAGACCCTGTTTCTAGAAGATTCGATGAATTTGGATACTTTTTCAAGAGTTTTTGGATGTACCTATTGGAGAACCGACCCTAGGAGCTATTTAGAGTCAAAATTTGATCACGAACGCCCCCCCTTTCGCATTATTTCACATTCTTCCACTCACTTAGTTTTCCTCTTCGCACGCCTACATTCCACACCATTAGTTATTTATTTTTTTAATAGTTTTGAGTTTTTGTGATGAGTTTAAGTGTGAATTCTTCTCTAAGAAGTGTTTAAGAGGAAGTGAAGTGAGAGATTTCTTCTTCCTACATTTCATAAGAGAGGATACAAGGGATTTGCTCTGAGAAAGAGTTTCAAATGAGTGTTGTTTGTTTATTATTATTGTATGAACTTTCTTTTATATATGAAATTTGTGTTTTGTTGTATTTTTCTCATGAAGTCTGAGTAGTTTTTTTTATCTTTCTCCATAATCTGAGATATGGTGAAATGAAGAGATAATTTGGATGTGCCAATGTTAAAATTTAAAATAAATTATGATGATTTTTCAACTCCGCTCTTAATTTACTTTTGGTCTGACTAATTGAAGTGTTAAAACATGTTGTGAAACATATGATCTGGGAAATTGAGTATGAGTTCTACAATAGAGTGAGAATCACATTTAAGTCCATAAAGGAGTATTTTGTTCATGGAATTAAGTGCAAATAAATAAGGAAATATACTTTGTTGGGTGTAGAAGTGGAGATTTTTTTAGGGTGACAGATTAAAAATCCCCAATTCGATCTTAGTGTTTATAAACTAAAGTGAGAGTTAGCCTTCAGGGGAAGGAAAGTGGGAGCTCTGGAGTGGGCGCCAGTATCCTCCTAACCTAGCCACAGATTTAGGGATTAAACCTAAGATTAGCTAAAAATATTCTATAACACTGAATCAGGGTGGAGAATTAAAATTGCTCCTAATTGGCATAATATAAATTTAAACCATTTATCTCATCTCATTTCACCAAAATGCTCATTATAGTGGGAAAGATGTTTTTTCTTAGAATAAAATTTCATCATATAAACATAGTTTCACAGTCACTGTTTTCAAACTCTGCATTTAAGTTTTGCTAGTAGTTAATAATTTAGTTTTGTTAGTATCTTACATATTCAAAATTAGTGACAGTAATTTTGTTTGATTTATGTGAATTTTCTAGTTAATTTATTATTTTAAATTTAAACCTTTCTCGTGGGATCAATATTTGGGACTTAAACAGAAAGTTTTATATTATTTGATAACGATATGTATACTTGTTTAGAATCACAATCTTAAATGCTTAAAATTATTATTACTAAAATACCACATCAAGTTTTTGGAACCATTGTAAAGCAGAGTCAACTTTATAAATTTTACACAACTATATTTCACCGGGATCAAATATCGACTAGATTTCTAGGCAGTATGGTAGTCGGAGTCCTCATCAGAGCTAGTCCGGGTAGAAGATTAATGCATCCCAAAATTAGTCAATCACCCTCACATCTGGCTTGAGCGACTTGAGTACTACATTTGTGCTATACACACAACTATCCTCCCAAAGACTCACATTAAATGATGACAGTATAGATCTTTCAATTGCTTACTTCGAGCTGAATAACTGTGAAAAACACTTGGAGGCTTTTGGAGCACTAGATGAAAATAGACCAAAGGGAAGGAAAAGTGAAGAATGAAATAGTGCAAACCCATGATTCATTGTACAAACTCTTTGATGTGAATAGTCTCATTTGCAAAAATAATCAAATGCATAAATGAAAAAATAAATAAAGAAACCACCTAAGATAGATATTTTTCATACCAATTTTTCTCTTCATATTTACAGTAAGTTTTTAAATAGCCACTGACTGACCTCACTGACCAAAGGAATGAGGGCCACACCTTCCCATGTTTGGACACGGTTCGCCGCAACTGTCTAAACTTATTGTTTTGCTAGCTGGTGATCTAGTCACTGGTGGCTTAGATTTGCAGAATGGACCAATGTACTGATAGTGTGAATGTTAGTCCTACTCATCATCTCATCTAGATTGTCTCCTCCTTAATTTGTTTCTTTTATACTACTTGCTTTATCAACTTTTTTCCCTCTGGTTGGCTTCCCTCTCCTAGTCCCTTTGATCCAATCGTTCATCCCTCGCCCTCCGCTATATTTCCCATAAGTCAACCCTCATCTATGATCTCTTTCTTTGTTTTCAGTCAGGTAGTCTGGGGTTTATTCTTCTTCTCTCTTGTTGGATGACATGGTTTTTTGGTTCAAAGCTCAAATGCTTTAACATGTTTTCCTTTCTTGTAGGTTGTCACTGGATATTACCATTCTCTTTTAACAACAATCTAAAGGGCCAAAATTCAGGGTTGATAATGTGAAAGTTCTGATAACGTCCTATTTATAGAAAATACAGGCACACAAATTTAGGGAGTTCAATCACTGAAGTACTCATTATGCAATAAATAAGTTAATTTATGCATTTAATTATATTATTCTCATAGTTCTTGTCAATTTTAAAAAGTAAGAGAGTTTGAGAACTAAATATGTACATAATAAATGAGACTACATGAATCTAGAGGAAATTTAACAGATCTCGCTAAGTAGAAACAAAAGGACTGCACTGGGATAGTCAAAAGATGGATACGTCATGCGCTATTTTCTTCTATCAGAACCATGGGCCGACCAAATGAAATTACAACCAAATGAAAGAACAAGGGATACATGACAAAATGGACAACCATTTATAATCAACTCCCTCAAAAGATTCTCGGATTCTTCATAATGATGGACAAAGGGCACCCAGTCGATTATCTGTCTAATCCTCTGCAAAGGCTCCTTATTCAAGAAGAACTGCCTATTAGATTACAGTGATACAACTTTTACCTTATTGTTAAATTTTACCTTAACGACATGAGGGCCTCTACTAAGCATTCTCTCGAGAAGGCCGATCAAAAACCATTCAGGCAATCAAAGACCTTCCAGCTGACTGAAGACCTTTCAGCCAATTGAACAATTATCAGGTGACCGAATGACAATATTAGCTGACCATTAAAGCTCGGTTTAGGGGTGTGTTTTGAGCTCTTCGCAACACCCCACCACCAAAAACTACTGTTTGGGGCACGACAGATGAAATTCGCGGCCACCGCAGATGAGGTTTTTGCAAAAAGCAAAATAGACCCCGTGACCCGCGTTCCGCGATTCCTTTTTAACCCAGTTGCCCCTTCGATCGATTGTCGTTTGGGTTGTTACGTGACTTGAAGCTCTACTCCTTCCCTGCCTCTTCTCTCGTATTCATTCGTTGGTCATCTTCTCTTGTTCGTTCTTCTTCTCATATCTTCCCATCGAAGGAAGCCTTGTCCATCGATCTCCTTCCTCTTCCAACCTCTCCTTTGAAACTGCACAGCTCGCTTCTTCTTTCTTTGATTGTAGCACTGTTCCTGGTGCTTCATGTAGAGGAAGGTATAATGGAAGTCCCAACACAACTTTTTTTACATTTTTAACCTAAGGTGGAATTGCTGAGAGCGTCTTCTTTGCCAAGCAGCATTACTAATGTGATAGTGTGGAATCTTGCATGCAATTATCCGTGCTTGCCTCAGTCCACAAACCCAAAAGTGAAAGGGTACCTTTTTTTAATTTTCTTGCTCTTTAGCGATCGTTAGTTTTTTTAGGGCCTTGATTCAAATTTAACAATTTTTTTTTCTTTGAAGTATAGAACATTCTGTTATTCTTATTAGCTTTAGCAGAACTGTTGCATTTGGAAGAGCAAGCTAAGCAACAAGAGCTAGGTCGCTAGAGCAAGGTTTACTGGTTATCCATTCCAGCTCCCCCATGCTTTCCATGGACATCACCAAAGGCACAGATTCTTATTCCGCTGTTGTTTGCCTAGCTCAACTGCTATTAGATGGCTTGTTCTTTCCATTTCTCCTTTATATAAGTTTCGATTTATATTAGCTTTTGCCTGCCATACATTAGCAATTTTGAGGCATCAAATTGTCACTATTAATGAATCTATTGTTGATAGAAGTAATCACATTCAGAGACCAGCGACTAGATAGCCTTCTATTATTTTACTTTTCAATTTTATTATAGGATTTTTATTTCAAGTTTTTTTTGAATTTTTTGGTGAATGGATATTTAACAAATGAGAACATTGTTTCGGTTCTTGATGTTATTCACATCACTCATGCAGCAGTTGCTGCAGTAAGAGTTTACTGCAATTTAACTTTGATTCTAATGTTTTTGACACTTATTTTCTCTCGGTTTCCATAAACAGCTGCTCGACAACTGGTTTCACACAGCTGCACCAAATAGACAGCCAGCTTCGCCGCAGTTGCTTCTCCGCAGCAGTTTCCTGGGGCAGCGCAGCTGCAGCTGAAAAGCCGAGAAGCTGCAGCTGCACCAAACAGAGCCTAAATGCCCCTCTTCAAGAAGTTGTCGGTATGAAATAGTGTCAATGTCAGTTACAGATAATAAAAGGCCATGAGACATTTACAAATATGAAAAGGTGTAACAATTACTTGCAACATCCCTATAAGAACATAAATAAACAAATATCATTACTAGATACTTCTGTGATATGTAAATATGGGGTCCTTTCTTCAAGAGAGGACTACTAAATTTATACTGTGAGAACTTGTATTATTGTGCACTCTCTCTTTCTCTCTTTCTTTTCCTTTTATCGGTCCAATGCTCTAGTTCGTGGGTGTGATCCACGGGATATTTTTTGATTCAAGTATCCAGAAAACATATTAAAGTTAGCCATAGCCTAGGATGGGCTTGAAGGCAAACCTTACTCAGCAAAGATCACATTTTTCTGTGATTCTGTTTACTTTCGATGCATCTTTATTGCAGTAGTTCTTATCAGATTGTTGCAGCCTTTTCCATTATTTGTCCAGTGATGATGAGAAAAATGCGATCTTCATAGTGAGAAATGGACTATATTGCTCATTTTGATTGTCTGACATAACATCTTCGGAGTTAATTTGCATGATGACAGCTCCGTCGGATTTTCTCGATTCTTTTTGTAATTGTACAGCTTGTGAGCGAGGTTAGATTATATTACAAACACAGCGCGAATGAACACTTCTGATATAAATGAGGGAATTTAGTTAGAACCAAATCCTGCAAGAGATTATAGTAATTTCTGTCACAATTCTTTGAAAAAAAAGGCGACATTCGTCTAGTGCTTTTGCCTTTACCTTGTTAGACTTCATGAACTTTAGACCCCTGCTAAACGTCTCTGCTCCAAAATCTGCTTTTATGCTGCAGTCGACATTAACCTGCATCATATGCTTAACTGAAAAGTCTAACGGAGATAAAAATAAATAAATAAATAAATTAGAACAAAACAAATCAAAAAGAAAAGAAAAAATAAATAAAAAAAAGATAAAAATAAAAAAACATAAAAAATATCTAATTTTAAAGTAAATATTAACTTAATTTGCGTCCGGAGTTCAATAGTAGGACGTCTGGTGTTAAGTAGACCCATCACATTACATACAGATTGATCAGTATTAAAATTTTTGAAGATCCTAACCTAATATTTTTTCCTAATTTTGATGCGAGTTTTGTCTAAATGTCCACTGCAAGAAAAATAAGGCATTTTAATGCACAACATATACACGCTACCTTCAACACTGGAAATGAGAAGTTATTAACATGAATTCTCGCTCGAACCTGACCGACTATCCGTACTTCAATTCCAGTGCCGTTAGAAGAGTTGCCACCCTTGTTCTCAGCATTCGCATTTATAAATCTACCGATGCTAAATCTCTTCACCAGAATATGCATGATGACCGTCACATTAGTGCCATTAGGTGGCTGGTAGAATCCTGGGACCTCAACGACACCAACAGTATTTCTATCGTAAAAAATCCCAAAGTTTGAGGAGCTGTATCTGATCCCAAACTTATTGAAATTTTGGGTAACAAACAACAAAGACGCCATTGATGCTTGAAGAAAAACTCCTTTTCCAGAAGATGTATCTATTCTGATGCGGTCAAGGTGGACAGAATGCAAGCGGAATATGGGCTTCTTTGGTTTCACGATGAGGAGGATAAAGAGAATGGAAGAGCACAGCAATAGAGAAATGAGAAAGATGAAGGAGAAGAGGCAGTAATATCTCATTATGAGTGAATTGAACCACTTCAATGATTTTTGTTTTCCTTAATCCATTTTCTTTAGTTCCTCCTTGTCTTTCTAGTTTCTTATGGGAGATATGAGCATTTTTTATTTTTATACTTACTGCTTGTCCTTGGTTTAAGCCTTGCAAGTACGCATTCGGTCTTATTCCTTCCTTTTCGGTTGGTTATCATTCTTTCTTCCTTACGTTCTTTCCACAAAGCATCCTTTGGAGAGATGACTTCATTTGATAGTTTACTATGTTTACACGTAAACGAAAATATATTTTTTTGCAGTTTTTTTATGGCTTTTTGACTATTGTTTTAGTGTAAATATTCGTATTTGGGGATGTACATAAATAAAAATGAGATGCGCAGCCATTGTATTTTGCAAATATTCATGTGGGCAAATATCACGACATTAAATATTAATAGCGCTATGAGCTGATTGTGTAATTAGAAAATGTTACTTATTACAATATTGGAAGAGAATATAATTTTTCGCAAAATCTTTGTAACCATTGTCATTTAAAATAAAAAGAAATATTTATAACCATTGTCATTCAACATGAATATTTCGCAAATGCAAGGAGAAAGAAAGAGAACTACTTAGAATTCATGGAGATAAAAAAAAAAAACACATGACTTGTATTGAAAGCTAAGTCTTAACAATAAAAACTAAAACACGAAGACAATATACCTCATGTCTTCTCCCCACGAAATTCCTGGAGTCTCCTTCAAGCAATTCTTTAAACTCTTACACAAAATCTTACTCGCACACACAAAAACAAAAAAGTAAAAGTAGATCTTCCCAAAGCCTTCAACGTCTCCCCACAAAATGTCTTCCTTATGTTTTTATTTTTCATCCAAAATTTGGCCTTATTAATAGATTTCTGATAAAAACCAAGGGTTGCTTTAAACACCACTTCAAAATTCGGTCAAATTTAATGCACCTTCTGGAAACTTGGTTACTGGCACTATAACACCAATCTGGGGCAGTATAGTGCTCAATTCGCTTGATAGATGACGTTATAACGCCATACAAAACTCTCCATTTTTGCTCCATTTTGCCCTCTTTTTCACTAAATATCTATTCCATGTATCTAAAACCAAAAACATGAAAAATACCTTCCTATAAAGTGCAATATCATAAAAAATGTGCATAAATGATAATTGAATGTACACTAAAAATAGGTAATTTTTAGGTGGATCAATTCCCTCAAACTCAAACGTTACTTGTTCTCAAGTAACTCCTTGTACTATGTCGAATTTTATAACTTGTGGTACTGAGTTTTACTTAAAGATTTCTATAGTTTTTGTCCTATAAATGTAATAGTAAAACTCTAGAAAAAAATTTTTAGTAATAGGTTAAAACTAAAATGTAAGAATATCTAGTAGTCAAGTTTAAGAGTTCTGATTTTCTATTTATTTCAAGAATAACTGTAATTTTTCATACTAAGGATGCTTAGAAGAATTACAAGAAAAAAAATTTCATGAGAACTCTATTAGTAAGTGTGCTAATAATTTAAAAATAAGTTTAGAAATATAATTAAGTCCCTTTCCATAAGCTGATTTAAGTGCAACAAATTTTTAATTAGGCATCTCCTCAAGCTTTTCCTAACATATGTTTTCCTTTCTTTTTTGCTTTTCTTTTTTTTTTATTTTGCTTTTCTTTTTCTTTTAGGATCATTTTCAATCCTTTCTTTTCTTTTAATGTCATGTAAGGATTACTATATCTAGATAGCCTTTAATGATTTTGAACTCCACCATCCTCTTCTTAAAGTTAAGAACTTCCCACATTTCCTTAATTGACAATTGTNATAGTGCTCAATTCGCTTGATAGATGACGTTATAACGCCGTACAAAACTCTCCATTTTTGCTCCATTTTGCCCTCTTTTTCACTAAATATCTATTCCATGTGTCTAAAACCAAAAACATGAAAAATACCTTCCTATAAAGTGCAATATCATAAAAAATGTGCATAAATGATAATTGAATGTACACTAAAAATAGGTAATTTTTAGGTGGATCAATTCCCTCAAACTCAAACGTTACTTGTCCTCAAGTAACTCCTTGTACTATCTCGAATTTTATAACTTATGGTAGTGAGTTTTACTTAAAGATTTCTATAGTTTTTGTCCTATAAATGTAATAGTAAAACTCTAGAAAAAAAATTTTAGTAATAGGTTAAAACTAAAATGTAAGAATATCTAGTAGTCAAGTTTAAGAGTTCTGATTTTCTATTTATTTCAAGAATAACTGTAATTTTTCATACTAAGGATGCTTAGAAGAATTACAAGAAAAAAAATTTCATGAGAACTCTATTAGTAAGTGTGCTAATAATTTAAAAATAAGTTTAGAAATATAATTAAGTCCCTTTCCATAAGCTGAGTTAAGTGCAACAAATTTTTAATTAGGCATCTCCTCAAGCTTTTCCTCACATATGTTTTCCTTTCTTTTTTGCTTTTCTTTTTTTTTTATTTTGCTTTTCTTTTTCTTTTAGGATCATTTTCAATCCTTTCTTTTCTTTTAATGTCATGTAAGGATTACTATATCTAGATAGCCTTTAATGATTTTGAACTCCACCATCCTCTTCTTAAAGTTAAGAACTTCCCACATTTCCTTAATTGACAATTGTATTTTAGCTTTGAAAAAGATATTTCATAAAATCTCAATTCTTTTTTTTAAAGTGTAAATCTAAGATCCTTAATATTTTCAAAGTATAGTTTCTTTACTTTAAATAGTAAATACATAATCTTATACTCTTATACTAAATATTTTAAATCCAGTACTAACCTTTATTATTAAAAATTTTCACTTAAGTCTTCTATAACATTTATAAAATCAAAAGTATAGTTATCTAAAGCTAAAACTATTATTTTTTAAGATTGCATAGGATTCTAAGATTTTATTATTTTCTAATACAAAGAACAATTATTAAATAAAATAATAAGATATATATATATATATATATATATATATATATATATATATATATATATATATATATATATATATGTTGCTTCCCACAAAGCGTTTGGTTTAACGTCGTCAGCCCGACGTACCAATGTTTAATCAGGATGACTCAACATCAAAATTTCATTAAATTGTGTCATATGCCCTTCATATTAATGTTTCAATCGATGCCCATTAACTTTAAATATATTTCCAGATTTAGGATCTTTAATAACTACAGTTCCATAACGATAGACTTTGATCATATTGGATGGTCCTAACCATCTAGATTTGAGTTTTCTTAGAAATAATCTCAATCTAGTATTATATCATAGATCCTCTTGTCCAGGTTCAAATTTCTTTTTTATAATCTTTCGATCTTGTCATATTTCATTTTCTCTTTATAGATTTTTGCATTATCACATGCTTCGTTTCTAATCTCCTCAAGTTCATTGAATTACAATAATCTTTTCTCACAAGCATTACTTAAATTAAAATTAAATTCCTTAAAAGCCCAAAATGCTTTATGTTACAATTTTACTGGCGTAAGTCACATGTTTTACCAAAAATAAGTCTATATGGGGACATGCTAATAGGAGTCTTATAAGTAGTTCTGTATGCCCATAGTGTAGTATCTAATCTAGCAGACCAATCCAATTTATAAGGATTTACAACTTTTCTATGCTTAGCTTTATTTCACAATTTGATATTTCTACTAGACCGCTAGTTTGGGGATGATAAACAGTAGAGAATCTATGCATAATGTTATCTTTTCTAACCAATTTCTCGATCCTCTTATTCCTAAAATGAGATCCTCCATCCGTAACAATCACTCTCTGTATTAAATATCTTATAAACATGTTTTTATTTAAAAATTTAGAAACACCTCGAGCATCACATTTAGGTACAATAATAGCTTCTATCCATTTGAACATATAATCAACAATATACATTATATATAAATTTCCAAATGAAGGCATAAATGCTCCCATAAATTATAATCCCCACACATCAAAATTTTCAACTTCCAATGTGTAATTCAGAGGCATTTATTTTTTTCTAAAAATATATTTTACTCGCTGACATCAATCACATGTTTTAATATATTCATTAACATCTCTAAAAAGAGTAGGCCATTAAAATCCAGCTTGCAAAATTTTATGTGCAGTTCTACCTGTTCCAAAATGTCCTCCACATTCAAAATCATGACATTGCTCAATTATTTGTTTAGTTTCTTCATAAGGCACACACCTTTTAATGATCAAATCTTTACACTGTTTATATAAATGTGGGTCATCCCAAAGATAGAATTTTGAATCATGAATAAATTTCTTTAATTGTTGATTCTTTAAATCTGGTGGTAGAATATCACTCACAATATAATTTACTATATCGACATACTATGGTATATTCTTTATATCAATATTATATAATTTTTCATCAGGAAAAGTTTCCAAAATTTTATTTTCAAAATCAATTAATATTGTTCTAGTCTAGACAAATGATCAATTATTTGATTATCATTTCCCTTTTTATATATTACCATAAAATTGAACTCTTGCAGCAGAATTACCCATCTAATTAATCTTAGCTTAACATCTTTTTTTTTGCATCAAATATTTGACAATTGAATGATCTGTGTGCACTATACATTTAGCTCCAATTAAGTAAGGTCTAAACTTATCAAAGGCATAGACAATAGCTAATAACTCTCTTTCAGTAATATAATTAATTTGAGCATTATTTAGAGTTTTACTAGCATAATTTTTTACTTTAAAAACTTTGTTATACGTTTATCTTAAAACAACTCTAATAGCATGATCACTAACATCACACATTATTTCAAGTAGTTTCTCCCAATAAAGTGGAACTATTATAGGAGCGGTAATTAATTTTTCTTTCAATAGTTCAAATGTTTTTATGCATTCCTCATTAAAATTAAATTTCGTATCCTTTTCTAAAAGTTATTGTATTAAAAATATTCTTAATTTTTTAGAACTAAATGAAAATATGCACTAAATAGGATGCAATGGAGAAAAAGGATTCATGTAGCCGACCCCACGCAGTGGGATTATGGCTTTGTTGTGTTGTTGTTGTTGTTGTATCCTTTTCTAAAAGTTGGCATGATGACTTAGTNATGAAAAGCCTTGAGTTCATTTAAACCTATTATGTTGCTTAATGGTTCATCTATAAATACTTCTAATGCTCATTGAACATTGATGTCTTAATTATCCCTAAGAAAGGGGTAATTATCATTTATTATTTAATTTGAAAATTATGTGAGTGAATTTCCTTAAAGAGCAAGTTGGTGTAACCTGAACACTTAGCCAATTTTTTTAATTAGGCTTAGTGGTGTTTCAAGGATGTTTGATTATGTCATGTTTATTTCTCTTTTCCTCACTTAGTCAATTTTGATTTGGCCTAAGTCACCACTAAGCCCTTAAGACCTAGGTGAGTGTCTTATTTAGTTTTGAAAAGGGTTAAACTTTAAGTGGTCATGATTCATGATTTGGATTTTATTTGACAGTTTAATTAATTTTTAATTTAGCCTAAGTCACCACTAAGCCCTTAAGACCTAGGTGAGTGTCTTAATTAGTATAAATGTTAAGCTTTAAGGGGCCATGATTCGTGATTTTGATTTTATTTGAAAATCAAGATAAGGGCATGAAATAAATTATTTATTGACTTCAAAATTCATACCCCTAAGTCCAGGATCATTTAATTTTAATAAACTTCCAAATTTTAATAATTTAGAAATTTATTAACTTATCTTTTTAATGAGGAAAGTAAGATTGGTTTCTACCAATTAACCCATTGTGTTTCAAGCATAAAATAAATTGATTAAGATCAGAGGTTACCTATTTCCCTCCTTAAATTAAGCATATATGTTAATTAAGGCTAAATTTCTAAATATACACATTTGCCCCTAAGACTCTAACACTTCATAATTTGTCAAATTCAATTCAAATTACTTTTAAATTTTTATCCTACCTCATTCATGGGTCAATTAAGACATCAAAGATGAAAATGTGATTTTTAAGAATTTAATTTATTTTATATAATTATTTTCATGCAAAAATAGGATTTTTCAAAGAAAATTCTCTAAATTGACCAAGGTGAGTTATAATTCCTTGAAAGTTTTGTTCGAGGTAGAACTAGACCAAAAAAGCCTTTGGACAAAATTTCATGATTTTGAAATTTTTAGTGGAGGTAGACCTAGACTAGAGAAGTCTTTAGACCAAATTTCATGATTTTTTGAATTCTCTATGATTTATCAAAATTAATTTAAGTTCTGGGTTATTTAATAAAAATAAAATATTTTAAATGATGAAAATGAAGTTTTGTATCTTTTAAAAATCTCTCTGAGGTGAGAGAACCCAGAGGAGCAAATTTCATATTCTTTTTTATTTTTCTTTCATTTATTGGAATTATTTTAGTGAAAACTCATTTTTAGCCTTTAAAAATTATTTTTAAGCTTTGAAATTCAATATCTTTATTTAGAAAATTAGGAAAAATATTCTAATTGTTCCTACGTGATTAGGAAGCAATTTAGAACATTTCCATGAATTTTATTATTTATGTATTCTTTATGAATTTTTAATTATTTTAAAAATTTTAAAAAGGTTAAAAATCAAGTTTTTTTTCTAAATATTATTTTATTTTTATAAAATACCTCTCATCATAGAGAACTCAAAAAACTAAGTTTCATAATTTTTTATTTTTATTTTGATTTTTAAAAAATCATTTAATTGTCAAAAGTGGTATTTATCTTTAAAAATCAACTTAAGTTATCAAATGAAATCAAAATATTTTGAACTTTTTATAGTGAGTTCTCCAAAATTAATTTTTTTAGTGATTTAGTGTTTGTAAAATTTAAGTGCATTTTAACTGACTTAACCCATGGAATTATTTCTAAAAGCTTCTCTAGTCATGGCGGACCTTCCAAAATTTTCTTAGAATTCTCTAATCAATATGCTAATTTCCATGATTATTTTAAGGAAATAATGTGCAAGATTTTGAAAAATATGGATCTCAGTATAGGAACCTCCTCTAACTTTAAAAAAATCAGAGGATGTTTCCCTTGACAAAGGCTATAACATGCCAAAATTTGAAGCCAAGGTGATGTATCAATATGCATGGAGAATCAAATGATCCTAAATAGAGTTTAATTAATTAAAAATATTTTATGCATCAAATGGACTTGAAATTTATTCCACATTATTTTCCTCTATTCACTAAGCAAGAGGGTATTTTTTATTTTATTTTTGTGATTTTTTGACATAAAGTTATGGATTTTCTAAGTTAGGGGTATTTAAATAAATAGAAAAAGCCCTATTTTTCTATTTAAACTGCACTTGCCACCTCAACCTACGATGGCTCTAAAGGCATGCGTGGCACTCTCTGGTTGGACGCCGCTGTCCACGTAGCTGCTGACTCAGCCCGCTATTTATGTCCCGAAGCCTCTTCCGGCTCGATCTCCTCCATCCATTTGATACACGCTTGATCAAACGGCTCCCCATCATCGTCCCCGATAGAATGATCCCGTGATCGTCCACATTAAAACCCTAAGATCTCAGCCTAGACTCAACCAAATCTCATCGGGTTTGATTTTATGGACTCGTTTGAGTGAGATGAACACATCCATACGGTAATCAAGCAATCAAATTAACTCGAAGTAAATGGAGAATCAAAATAGGCTCAGAATGACGTGAGGTTTTATACCTTCGCACTAAGAAGTGAAGCTTCAATCATGGGGTCTTGGCACGTTCATTATGATCCAAAGATGTTAGGGATTGAGTCCCTGGTCTTAGTGTAAGGTCTAGGTATGAATTCGGTCACAACCGGATTTGGTTGTTGGTCTAGAGCTATGGTAGAGGCTCTCTAGATGGGGTATTTTATCCGGCTTTGGCTTCTTTCACTATTGTAAAGGTGTTGGTAGAATTAATTTGAGTTTGGGTGGACAGTATAGGTGTATTGGGTGTTTTGTCCTAGTTTCCGGCAAGGTTCCAAGCTCAAAATTGAGCTCCGGCAATGGGAATTGTGAGGGAAAATGGCTGGAATGCACTCAAGAGATCTTAGGGAAGCTTTGTGTGAAGTTTGGAGTTGTCTCACTAAGGAAATTTCAACACTTAGTTTAACGGGCATGGAGGAGGCCTTTTATAAAAAAGGTGTTATGGTGGCTATCATGGCAAATTAGGAGGTGTAATGTTGTGCTTAGGTGGAGGGCAGAGGAGCTCCATAGTTTGATTTGGATGAGCTGGCCTCTAGGTTTGATTTAAGTGAAGCTCCATGGGGGAGGCTCTCAATTTTGAGCTTTTCCGGCCACTAGGCTGGCCGACTGATAAGGGGGAGGTGGCTAGGAGGTCAGGGAACCAAGGGGAATATGTCACAGCAATTTTGTGCAATAATACCTATTTTTGGTAAGGATTTCTTAAGCACATGCATTTTTTGGAAATAATATCCCTTGATTTGGGGGACCTTTGGTCCATGGATTGATTTAGGTCCCATGATTTGGGGGACCTTTGGTCCATGGCTTGATTTAGGTGGTTTCTGGGTGTTTGGACTGGTCACTAAGTCCAACTAATGGTTGTGATGGAGTTAATTTGGTGACCTTAGGGTGGTTGGGTCACATTTAGTGCAAGGGTCCAAGTGGGTGCAAATGACCAAAACTTTAGTTTGGGCTTGGTTAGCCATGTCAATTGGCATAAATAAATGTTGTATTTAGTGTAGATGATCATAAGGAATAACTTTGGTGAAGAATGGAAGTGGTTTTAAGCTCAATTGAAGGGTCAATTTGAGGGAATTTTGAACTTTAATCAATTTGATCATGTTGGGCTACGCTTGGGTCTAGCTTGGGTTAGTCTTGGGCTATGTCCAAATTGATTATTGTGAATGATCAATAGGGACCTCATGAAGATTTTTCAACATGAATTAGATGCCAATTTGAAGGTTAAGGCAATCAATTGGGTGAAATTTGGGGACTTAGCCAATTTGGGGCTAAATTTAGGAGTTTTGGATTTAGGCCAAAATGAAATGGATTTAAGACTTCGCCAAGGCCAATTGATGGTTCATTTTGATGTATAGGAATGTTATAAAGATTTTTCAACATTAATTTAGGCCAATTGACTAGGCTATGGGTTCAATTTGGTGAGATTAGGTCATATGGTTAAAATTGGGGTTTTGACCCAAATCAAAATTAGGCTCAAATCATGGGCCAATTAGGCTTAGATTTAGTTTAGTTTGGTCATATAAAAATTGAATTTTAGTTTAGGATTGGAATTGGGGCTAATTGAGATCAAATTGATGGACATTTGAGTTGAATTTAGGGAAATTTGGGTCTTTAAAGGCAAATTTGGGGATTTTGGTTAAAGATGGTCAAATTGGCCAAATTGGGTAACGTGGTAGTTGAGATAAATAAAATTGGGAATATTTGGGATTTATTGAGATTTTCTAAGAATTTTTGGAATTTTTGGGATTTTGGGCCGAAGAGGGGTATTTTAGTAATTTGGGGTGCTTTAGCGGTAAAAGGCCATGATTGGTATTTTGGTAGAGTTGAGGTACCAACCATCATTAACAAGCCATGGACCAATGGAAACCTCATTTTTGGTCCTCTAGATAGCGGTCTTAGCCAAACCATAGCCCTAGGGCTGGTAGGTTTAGGGGATCATCTACATGAGCATCCGAAAAAGATCAAGGGACCTAGGCTACAAAGTTGAGTTCAGAGTTGTGAGTGATCGTGAGTGTAGATGAGTGCAGTGAGTGAAGATGAGTGTAGTGAGTGCCTTAGCTCTAGACCAACACTCAGGGTCAACCTTAGGGTCCAGCAGTCCTAAGGGTGACTCATCTTGAGTTTCCCCCATAGTGACCCCACCTACTAAGGATTAAGAGGTTAAGACCAACATGTGGAACTTCAAGTTGAGTAGAGAAGAGTTTGGAATTTCTAGTGGTAAGGGTACCTTTTCTAGTTTTCTAAGAATAGTCAATAGGAAAGTCTTATGGCTAGACCTTAGGCTACTAAAGAGGAAAAACTAAACCTCAACCCAAAATGAGGTCAACAAATGGACCTCCAATAGGTGTGGTGTGCTGGGCAGGAACACTGCGCATATTGATGTTGACCGATGAGATCAACAAAACTTTTAAGTCAACAGACCCGAAAATATGTGTAGAGTTGTGTGTGATTTGTTTCCGCTGGGAAATTAACAGGTGTGTGTTTAATCAAATCAAGAAGTAGGGACTCTCGCTGAGGATTGGAGAGTGGACCTTGAGTTATGAAATTTCAGAGATTTCTAAAGGATGGGAGTCAGTATGTAAGTGCTGGCCCCGAGGTGGGAATTGAAATTCAAATATCAATTCAAAAAGGCAGAGAGAGTAGGAATGTAAGGACCGACCTCAAATGTAATGAATCAGAAATTTAGGACTGAGAATTGAAATGTATATCAATTCTCAAAAGAGACTATTGGAATGTAAGGACCGACCTGGAACATAATGAATCAGAAATGTAGGACTGAGGATTGAAATGTATATCAATTCTCAAAAGAGATTGTCGGAATGTAAGGACCAACCTCGAATTTAATGAATCAGAAATATAGGATTGATTTAAAAGTGAGAATTGAAATGTAGGTCAATTCTCAAAAGAGAGTGTATTAATGTAAGGACCGACCTCGAATTTAATGAATTTGAAATGTAGGACTGATTCGGAAGTGAGATTTGAAATGTAGGTCAATTCTCAAAAGAGAGTGTCGGAATGTAGACTGAGAATTGAAATGTATATCAATTCTCAAAAGAGAGTATCGGAATGTAAGGACCGACCTCAAATGTAATGAATCAGAAATGTAGGACTGATTCAGAAGTGAGAATTGAAATGTAGGTCAATTCTAAAGTGTCGAAATGTAAGGTCCAACCTCAAATGTGAAGAATCAGAATTTAGGACTGATTCGGAAGAATCAGAAATGTAGGACTGATTCAAAAATGAGAATTGAAATGTAGGATTGATTCTCAAAAGAAAGCATCAAAATGTAAGGACCTACCTCAAATGTAATGAATCAGAAATGTAGGACTGAGAATTAAAATGTATAACAATTCTCAAAAGAGAGTGTCGAAATGTAAGGACCGACCTTGAATGTAATGAATCAGAAATGTAGGACTGATTCAGAAGTGAGAATTGAAAATTAAAATTGAAATGTAGGTCAATTCTCAAAAGAGAGTGTCAGAATGTAAGGACCGACCTCCAATGTAATGAATTAGAAATGTAGGACTGATTCGGAAGTGAGAATTGAAATGTTGGTCAATTCTCAAATGAGAGTGTCAGAATGTAAGGACCGACCTCAAATGTAATGAATCAGAAATGTAGGAGTGAGGATTGAAATGTACATCAATTCTCAAAAGAATGTGTTGAAATGTAAGGACCGACCTCAAATTTAATGAATCAGAAATGTAGGACTGAAAATTTAAATGTATATCAATTCTCAAAAGAGAGTGTCGGAATGTAAGGACCGACCTCGAATGTAATGAATCGGAAATGTAGGGCTGAGAATTGAAAATGAGAATTGAAATGTAGGTCAATTCTTAAAAGAAAATGTCGGAATGTAAGGACCGACCTTGAATGTAATGAATCAGAAATGTAGGACTGATTCGAAAATGAGAATTGAAATGTAGGTCAATTTATAAGAGGGTGTCGAAATGTAAGGACCGACCTCAAATGTAATGAATCAGAAATGTAGGATTGATTCAAAAATGAGAATTGAAATGTAGGTAAATTCTCAAAAGAGGGTGTCAAAATGTAAGGACCAACCTCAAATGTAATGAATCATAAATGTAAGACTAATTCGAAAATGAGAATTGAAATGTAGGTCAATTCTCAAAAGAGGGTGTCAGAATGTACGGACTGACTTCAAATGTAATGAATCAGAAATGTAGGACTAATTCAAAAATCAGAATTGAAATGTAGGTCAATTCTCAAAAGAGGGTTAGTAGCATTGAATTTACAGAAATGTATCATGTGAAAAAGGTTGATCTTGTTGAAGGAGATTTGTAAAGCTTTGTGAGTTTTTGTGCAGAATGTGAAATTCTGTGGGGATGTGCAGGGAGTTAGTGTAGATAATGATGGTTGTGCTGCGCGCACAAAGAGTAGGAAATTTCTAAAACGGAAGAATCCACTCAACAGGTTTGTTTTATTTTCTCGTTGTTTTTATCACATTTAATTTTTCAAAATATGTTTTTAAAGTTTTAATTTTAATTAGTTGATTTTCAAAAGAAATTTTTTTTATTGTTTATTTGTTGGTGATTATTTTTCATTTATGTTTTATTTATTGTGGAAGATTTGTTGTTTCGTTCTTTGTTCATTGAAATTTTGAACCATCGCATGGTCCACGACTTTCATCATTCGCACAAAAAGACAACTGACAGAAAGGCACAATTTGGGAGAAATTTTAATTAATTTGCTCCAAAAAGGGATGCCATAAATCAGACATAGGCTAATGCCTCAAAAGGTACATCATGTAATCCCTGTCGAAATACATTGAGAATCATCTCATGCTATGAGTACATCGTAGATTGAATAAAATCAGATACATGTCATGCTGTTAAAAGAAAGAAAGTGAACCCTATGTACCAGTTATGTTGAGCTCTCGATCAAGAAGATCTTCTAAGTCATGCTCCAGGATAAGAGTTCCTTTTGCATGTACTTAGAGGTACAACATTCTCATAGCTCATATGGAAATAACTCCTCCAATTCTAGGTCATACTGGAATCCATACGATATCTTACTGTCGTCCATTCTGCGGAAGGTTACAGACACCCTACGGTGTTACGCTCCTGGAATACAGTGCTTGGCAATGTCAACACCATTGCCCTTCAGGACAAGTACTGAACAAACTGGAGGAGGAATCTCCACAGCTCCTCTGATATAACAAGGGCCGACTATATTGATTTCTTTTCCAAATAGAATATTGCTTTTACTCATGAACGAGACCGTGCAGAAAGGCCTCACAAAATAATGATGATCAATGTGTGGGGAAATGCAGTCACCTTCTTCATAAATGTTAGTGATGCAACTGTTGGGAATGCAAGTAACGGGTAGAATATTCTACTTGACCATTCTCTTGACCATCTATTTTATCATTGGTGGCAATGGATCCACTTGGTCTTATCTGAGGATCCCAGTCGGATTCTCCTGTGTGTCTTTCATGAAGTTGTAGCAACAGCCGCATTGGATGGTGATTCTTCCCTTTCCCCTCATCCATTTATTTGGCTCGGAATATGTCCTCTCCATGAGAAGGCCCGCTCGGCCTCTGTCTCTTAAATCAAAGATGCAGTCCAGAATGCTTTTCTCATCACTTTCAGAAAATACCCTGTTATATAGCTCCAGGCCTTCCAGTATATTGTCGAACTTTCCGTGAAACTCGTCATAGAACTCAAATTCTCTTTTATTTACTCTACTTATCTTGTAGTATTCTACAATACCAGGAGTTGGCAGCTGCCGCGAGCGTTCCTTTCTTCGGGCCTCGGCGGGGACCCAAACTGGTGTTGGTCGATCCGGAATATGAGATTCAGCCTCTAGTGGTATGTATGACCCTGGCTCCATGTTGCGTGTTGATCCGTCCCCAGTGGGAGAATCCTCAGTCCCGAGGTTAACTTCCTTCAATTCATCGACTGTTGATTTGAATTCCTCTTCAAACTTTGGTGGAGTGTCATCTATGGGAGAATCCTCAGAATCATTGTCCACATTGAGGCAATCCTCTTCCAATACACTGATAACAACCATGCAAAATTTCAAATCATTGACTGGTCCTATCGTGCCAAATTCAGGACCGTCTTTCGAGTGCAAGTTCAACCTTTAACATTCCATAATTTCTCAAAAAGTTGTAGTTTATCCTTTAGATATTCTTCAGCACATATCTTTGTTGAATTAATTTTTTAACACAAGGAGAAAAGTAACGAAATGGTAATTCCATTAATTCATTAAAATCATCCTCTTCCAAGTTTTCTTGAATTTCAGAACTAGTAGTAGAAGTAGGACAAAACTTGATCGGCTTCAAACCAACACCCCGGAATTCCTTGAACTCTAGACTCTCAATCTTTTGAGGGTGAATCAGAGAAAGGGTCATGACATGCACGTAGTGGTTAATCCGATAATACATTGACTCATATTCATTTTTCTCCACATCTCCCAAGGAAATCTCAAACTGGGTTTCCTCTATTTTATGATCAACATCCCTTCATTGGACTTATCTTAATTAGAACTCTCTTCCATGTTTATGTTGATGGTCAACCTTATCCGTTCAACAGTCGTGCTGGTTTTTTCTCATCGACGTCCCCAGCCTCAATCTTGGATGTGTGAACTGAAAGAACCTCCACCAACGTATTGCATAGAAGTCATGGTAGATCATTGAATCAGAGTTGAATGAATTTTATGTTATAATCTCTTTGAATATTCCATCTTGTTTGACAAAACTTCTCGAGAAACGACAGACTTTCCATCTTTGTGGATGCCTACTTCATGAATTGAAAATGGCTGCAGCTCCCCCTTGATGCAATATTCTTTTCCTTCTTTATAATACTAAATGCACTTATGTAGAGATGATGGAACCATGTCATGCTCATGAATCGATGGTCGACCAAGCAAAGCATTGAACGAAGTTTTCACATCAATGATATGGAATTTATGAGTTGTTACTAGCTCTCCAACCTTCATTAGTAGTGAAATTTATCCCAAAGCTCTCTCTCTTCTGATAGAATCTCCTTAACATCGTCTATTGGCAGTAAGCTTCTAAGCATCAATATCCAAGTATGTTAACGTCTATAGACTCATCAAGTAGAGTGACACTCCTATAACTACCAAAACTTGGGAGGACACAAATTTGCTAATGCTGACGAAGATGTAGAGCAATTTATTATGATCGGTAATCAGAAATAGCAAGTCTTCATTGGTGAAGGTTACTCCAAGTTGTTTTTTTAATGAACAAACTTCATCTGAGGATGTGCTGGCCAACTGAGCTAAGCAAATTTTTGGAACAAGTAGGGTAGTGACCAGAGATTCTCTCATCTACATTGACAGGATCGGAAGCTTAGAGCATCGTAGATACTTAGTTTGACCAAAAACCTCCTAAGATGAGCTAGTATGTTATGATCCACTTTATAAAGACCTTCTACTTTCACTTGATTTTGTATCTCTTCCACTGGTGGAGACAGAGGCAGTTCTTCTTGAGTGACTATCTATTTTCTTTTGTCCATTGGAGCTGTCCTTGGGGGCAATACCTTCCCACTCCGTAAATTAATTTTTGTAATCTCTTCTTCTTCTGATGTTATAGCTGACTCTTCTGGTGTCATTTTTTAATCTGATAAGTCCAAGTTGATCTCTATTGGTGTGCTTTAGTAATCCCCTCTTTCATTGTCTATTTTTATTTCTCTGTCTCTCTCTCTCTCTTCTCTATGCCTCCTCTCTCTCTGAATCTCCCTCCATCCTTTACTCCATCTATCTTCTTTCTTTCTCCTTTCTCTATCTTCCCTCATTACATTCTCTCTTAATCATCAACCCCTCTATTTTGAGCAATTTGATGGGCTCTTTTCTACTCTCAACATATTTTTTTGCTCTCTCTCTCTCTCTCAGTCTCACTCTCTTGCTTTCTCTTTCTCCCAAGCACACACACTCCCTCTTCCCATGCTCTCTACCTCTCTCCATCTCTCTATTTTATTTCTCCCTATATATCTCTCTCTCCCTCCCTCCCTCCCTCATTTCCCTCACTCTTTGCCTCCCTCCCAATATCTATATTCTCTTTTTTCCTATTTCTCTCCCTGCCTCGTTTCCCTTGCTCTCTACCACCCTCCCAATATATCAATTCTCTTTCTCTCTCTCTCTCTCTTACTCTTCTCTCTTTCTCTCTCATATTATGAACCTCCCTCTACCTCTATTCCTCTCTATGTTTCTCCCACTTTCCCCCTCCAACTCTAGCCACCCTCTTTCTCTATCCCTATTCCTTTACTTTGGAAGTTGATATTGATGATGATGAGGAGGACAAAGATTAGATTGTTTTTCTTTTACTTTGGATCTTGTATTTATATTTCCTTTGTTAGTTACTTGATGTATTATTGTTGGATTGTTGTGTGTACTTTAATTAGTTTTTTTAGGTTTACATGAATGTTGGACTATTGTGCTGTATCTTTTCATTTATGATATAATTGCTTACTTCTTTTTGCTCTAGTTTATATTGTTTGTGTGTTAAATTAGTCTTCACTTTATGCTTATATAGATATACAAGTTGATTAGATTTACCACTGCTCGTCACCTGTCTTTACTACTTCATGACATGCCTAAAATGTGTTGCTTTTATTTGCACATTTAATGCTTATTTTTAATGATAATGCACTTTAATGAAATATAGTTTTGATGTTTTTTTTGTTGTAGGTAAACTAAATAGAGCAAATGACATGAAAATAGAGCAAGTTGGAGTCAAAGGAAGCAAAATGACTAATTTTGACCTAGCGCATAGGCACCAGAGATAGTTTTCTTGACGGTTCAATGAATGTGTATGAATTTTAAAGGGGTGCTTGAAGCACTCTTGGTGATTTTGAGAGCTTTATTTAAAGATAATTCTAGAGAGCCTTTTGGAGAGTCTAGAGAGAGAAAAGGGGAGTCATCTTGAAGAGAGGAGAAAGTCTTGGTGGCTTGTTTAGATTCAGAGGAGAAGATGAGAAGTGAGATATATCTTCATCACTACAGTTCTAAGAGCGATTGAAGAGAAGTTTTAAGGAGAGTGAGTGATTCAAAAAAACTAGAAGAATTGCTTAAGAAGAAGTTTGAGATAAGTTGTATATTTTGTTTATTTTACTTAGTCTTATTTGTAAACATATATTTATCTATAAATTCATGTGTTGTTGTTTCTTTCCCATGATATCTGAGTAGTTTCCTTTATCTTCCTCCCTACAACGTAGAATCATTATTTGTATGAATGGAGTTTATTAGAAGTGCTTTTAATTCAATGAATTGTGTTGATTTAAACTCTATGCTTATTACTTATTGATCTAGCCAATTGATTCGTTAAAATCAATTGTGAAACATGATGACTCAAGATGACTATGTTTTTCTCAACATAGTAAGAATCACATTTAGTCTCATGGATGAGAATGTAGTCCATGGACTTAAGTGCAAATAAATATAGAAAAAAATTTTGACGGGTGTAAAATTGGAGATTTTAGAGTGAAAGACTAAAATTCACAATTTGTTCAAGATGTTTGGAAACTAAAGCAAGATGTTAGCCTTCAGGTGAGGGTAAGTGGGAACTCTAGAGTGACAACTAGTATCTTTCCAGCTTAACCATGGATATAGGGACTTAACTCTTGATTAGCCAATGCTCTTTATGCACTCAAGAAAGGGTAAAGAATAGGTGTGCTCCTATTTGGCACAATACATTAACTTTATCTAAATTTATTAGATTCCTTCACTGATTATAAACTCATTACAAGGGGAAGGATATTTTATGAAAATTTGAGCTCTTAATTCATTGTTAGTTTAGAATTGTTTAGTGGTAACTTTACATTTTTAGCCTTTTAGATTATCTTGCATTTTACATTCTAAATTTGCCAAGCATACTTAGCATTCCTTTTAATTTTGTAAGATTAGGTAATACACAGAATTTTTTTATCATTTCCTATATAAGTTAAATGTAGTTTAAAGTGAATTTTACTAAATTCATCCTATAAGAGCTTTGCCTATCCCTGTGGGATCGATACTTATGACTCTATTAGAAAGCTATATTACTTGAAATGATACGTATACTTGCGTAGTACCCGTAGTATGTAAACTATTTTATTAACTTCATATATTATTTAATTTTGCACACTAACCGCTTATTATAAATTGGGTCAACCTTTTGGACATATTTCAAAACTAAAATAATTGCATAATTTGGGTTGGGTCACTTGTACCTGTACTATTCTCCTATTTAAAACTTTCAAATTTTTTTCTTTCTTTCTTCATATTTATTATGAGCTCTACTATTTTTAAATTAATAAAAATTTTAAGTTTGGGGGAAGTGAGAAAAACTTTTTAAAACTAAACTTTATTTGTCCTCAATAAACTATATTTTTAAAATTAATTTAGCATAACCTGTGGTATATGGTGTTAACTTTAAATAACTATATTTTTTATTTTATAGAAGTCATAGTAGACTTAAGTAAAAGTTTTAAATAATAAAGGTTAGTTCTATGGTTAACATATTTAGTATAAAAGTATAACATTATGCTTTACTCTTCAAAGCAAAGGAAGTTGTATTTTTAAAATATTAAAGATATTAGATATACACTTAAAAAGAATGAATTGATACTCTATGAAAAATCTTTTCCAAAGCTAATACACATGTATCAAGTAAGGAAATGTGAGAAGTTTTTAGCCTTAAGAAGAGGATGGTAAAGTTCCAAATCATTAACGGTTATACAGATATAGTAATCCTCACATAAAAAGAAAAGGAAAGAAAGGAATGAAAATGATCCTCTAAGAAAAATAAAAGGAAAAACAAAAGAAAAAGGAAAAAAAATGAATATATATATATATATATATATATATATATATATATATATATATATATATATATATATATANAGGAGAAGCTTAAGGAGATGCCTAATAAAAAATTGGCTTCACTTGAATCATCGTAAGAAAATGGACATTATTACATTTTTGACCTTATTTTTAAATTATAAACATCCTTACTAATAGAATTCTCATGAAATTCTTTTTATTGTAATTCTTCTAGGCATCCTCAGAATGACAAAGTACAGTTATTCTTGAAATGAATAGAAAAATCAGAACTCTTAGACTTGACTACTAGATATTCTTACATTTTAGTTTTAACCTGAGTTATTTAATTTTTTTTCTAAAATTTTACTATTGCATTTATAGGATAAAAATTATAGAAATCTTTGAGTAATACGCATTCCATAAATTCTAAATTTACACATAGTACAAAGAGTTACTTGAGGATAAGTATCTTTTAAGTTTGGTGAAATTGATACACTTTCAAATTACTTGTTATTAATTTACATTTAATGTTCATTTTATGCACATTTTTTGATAATATTGTACTTTAAAGGAAGGTATTTCGCATTTTTTTTTGTTTCAGGTACAAGAAATGGATCTTTAGAGAAAATGAGAGCAATATGGCACAACATCATATGGCACCACAATGTCAACCTTTCGCACCATAGTGTCAGCTATCCGATGTGATGGGCACTATAGCGCCCCAGAGTGGAGTCATAGCACCAAAAATAGTTTCTCTAGAAGATGCAATGAATTTGGACAAATTTGGAAACTTGAAGTGACCCTTGGTTATGTTCAGAGATCTATTAAAAAGGGTAAATGCCTGAATGAAAATAAGTACTGTGGAGACTTTCATAAGACTTTTAGGAGAGTTAGAGAGTCTAGACAAGGTGCGTGAGTTCATATTTGAGAGAGTTTGTCTTGCGTAAGAAAATTTTGGAGATCTCTTGAAGGAAACTTTAGAATTTACTTGGGAAGAAGGCATAAGATAAGCACTTCATATTTATATTTTGTTGACCTCACTTTTGGTTGAGGTTTAGTTTTTCCTCTATAGTAGCCTAAGGTGACATAGGATTTTCCTATTGACTATTCTTAGAAAACTAGACATGGAACCCTCACCACTATAAATTCTACCATCTTCTTTACTCAACTTGAAGTTCCACATATTGATCCTATCCTCTAAGTACTTAGTAGGTGGGGTCACTATAAGGGAAACTCAAGATGAGTCACCCTTAAGACTGCTGAACCTTAGGGTTGACCCTGGGTTTAGTCTAGAGCTAAGGCACTCACTACACTCATCTACACTCACAATCACTCACAACCCTAAACTCAAATTCAACCTAGATCCCTTGATCTTTTGGGATACTCATGTAGATGGTCCCCTAAACCTGCTAGCCCTTATACTAGCCCTAGGGCTTGATCTTTTGGGATACTAATGTAGATGGTCCCCTAAACCTACCAGCCCTAGGGCTATGGGTTAACTAAGACAAGTACATAGAGGACCCAAAATGAGATTTCCTTTGGTTCATGGCTCATTTAGGGTGATTAGTTACCCAATCCTATCAAAAATACCCATCTTGGCCTTTTGCCCCTAAACACCCCCAAATTACCTAAACACCCTTGAAACCCTAAACTTTGCCAAAATTCACAAGTTTGCCCAAAATACCCAAATTTAACCAAAATTCATTTCGAACCTTTTGAAAACTTCCAAACACCCAAATTACCCAAAATCTCCAAAAATGGACAAATTACGAAATTACCCCTCCATAGCCCAAAATTCACAAAATTCCAAAAAAATCCCAGAAAATCTCAATAAATCCCAAATATTCCCAATTTCATTTTTTTTAACTACTACATGAGCAAATTTGGCCACTTTGACCATATTTAACCAAAACTCCCAAATTTGCCTTCAGGGCCCAAATTCAACTCAAATGTCCATCAATTTGATCTCAATTGACCCAAATTACAATCCTAAACTCAAATTAACTTTTGATATGGCCAAAACAAACCAAATCCAAGCTTAATTAGCCCATTATTTGAGCCCAATTTTAATTTTGGTCAAAACCCCAATTTTGACCATATGACCTAATCTCACCAAATTGAAACCATATCCTGGTCAATTGGCCCCAAATAATGTTAAAAAATCTCTAAAACATTCTTATACATCAAAATCAACCATCAATTGGCCTTAGTGAAGCCTCAAATCCATTTGATTTTGGTTTAAATCCAAAATTCCAAAATTTAGCGCCAAACTGGCTAAGTCCCCAAATTTCACCCAATTGATATTCTTAACATCCAAATTGGCATCCAATTCATGTTGGAAACTCTTCATGGGGTCCCTATTGACCATTTACAACAATCAATTTGGACTTAGCTCAAGCCAAACTGAAGCGAGACCCAAGCCTAGCTCAATATGACCAAATTGATTAAAATTCAAAATTCCCTCAAATTGACCCTTCAATAGAGCTCAAAATCACTTCATCCTTACCAAAAAATCTTCATAAAAATTATCTACACAGTTTTGATCAATAAATTGGGTCAATTGACATGGCTAAACTAGCCAAAACCCAAGTTTTAGTCATTTGCACTCACTTGGACCCATGCACTAAATGTGACCTAACCACCCTAAAGCAACCAAATTAACTCCACCCCAACCATTAGTTGACCCCAAATTAAGGGATCTTATTCCCAAAAATACACATGCTTAAGATATCCTTGTCAAATCAAAACACATTTGCATTAAATTATTATGATAGATTCTTCTGGATGCCCTGAGCACCTAGCCACCTCCCACTGGCCGACCGGCCGGCCTAGTAGCCAAAAAAGCTTAAAAAGGATAGCCAGCCCCATGGTACTTCACCCAAATCAAGCCTAGAGGCCAGCTCAGCCAAATTGAGTTGTAGAGCTCCTCTGCTCTCCAACTAAGCACCACATTACACCTCCTAATTGGCCATGACAGCCACCATAACCCCATTTTTATAAAAGTTCGCCTCCATGGCCATTGAACTAAGTGCTGAAAATTTCTTAGAGAGGCCTCTCCAAAATTCACACAGAGCTTCCCTAAGATCCCACCATTAAACCAAGTGATGAAAATCTCTTGGAGAGAGTCCCTGAAATCACACGCAAAACCTCTTTGAGACCTCCTCAGTGCAACCCAACCACCACATTGCCCTGAATCCCCTTGAAGGAGTTCAATTTTGAGCTCGAAAGCTTGCCAGAAACCAGGACAGAGCCCATTACATCTCCACAGTCCACCAAACTTAAATTAATTTCACCCACACTTTAACAATAGTTAAAGAGAAAGAAGACCCATCAATTTCCCCTTCCACAGAGCCCTTAGTATAGACTTCAATCAACACCCAAAATCGGTCTTGATCAAAATCACACCTAGGCCTTATACCATAGCAAGAGGCTTAATGCCTAGCCTCCTTAAGCCCCAACAAATGTGCCGAGTTCCTCTGATTGAAGCTTCTCTTCTTAGAGCTAAGGTATAAAACTTCTCCTCCTCCCGAGCCTATTTTGGTGCTCCATTTTCTTAGGCTTGATTTTATGATACATTTACCGTATGGATGTGCTCCTCTCACTTAGAAAAGTTCATAGGATCAAACCCAAAGTGATTTAGTTGAGTCTAGGCTGAGATCTTAGGGTTTTATTGTGGACGGTCACGGGATCATTCTATCGGGGATGATGACGGGGAATCGTTTGATCATGCATGTATTGAATGGATGGCCAAGATGAAGTCGGACAACACTTCTTTGCACAAACAGCGGGACGCATGGCTACTGGCATGGACGACGACATCAAATAGGAGCACGCCATGTGGAGTTTCGGAGCCGCCATAGGATGATGAGGCGTCGCGTGGATAAGTAGAAAAATAGGGCATTTTCTATTATTTAAACTCCCCTAACTTCAAAAATCCATAACTTTTTGTAGAAAAATCACAAAAATAAAATAAAAATACCCTCTTGCTCAGTAAACAGAGGAGAACAATGTAGAATAATTATCAAGATCATTTGATGCATATTTTATTTCTAATTAATTAAATACTATTTAAATCATTTGATTCTCCATGCATATTGACACATCACCTTGGCTTGAAATTTTGGCATGTTGTACTTATCAAGGGACACACCTTTGATTTTTCCAAAGTCAAAGGAGGTTCCTAGACAGAGATCCATATTTTTCAAGTTTTTGCAAATTATTTTCTTAAAATAATCATGGAAATTAGCATATTCATTAGAATTTTCTAAGAAAATTTTGTAAGGTCCATTATGATGAGAGAAGCTTTTACAAATAATTTCATGGGTCAAGTCATTTAAAATGTACTTAATTTTCATGAACACTAAATCATTAAGATAATTAGTTTTGGAAAATAAAACATTTAAATGACTTGACTTTTAATCTCCACTGTGGTTTCTAATCCAGAGAACTCACCAAAAAAATTTTAAAATATTTTGAGTTCATTTGATAACTTAAGTTGATTTTTAAATATAAACATTACTTTTGGCATTTAAATGATTTTCAAAAATCGAAATACAACTCAAAAAGTTATGAAACATAGTTTTTTTGAGTTCTCTGTGATCAGGATATTTTCTAAAAATAAAATAATCTTTACAATAAAAACTTGTTTAACATATTTTAAAATTTTAAATAATTAAAAATCCTTAAAAATCACAAAAATAATAAAATCATAGAAATGTTCTGAATAGCCTCCTAAGAACTTAGGAACAATTAGAATATTTTTCCTGATTTTCTAAAAAAAGATATTGAATTTTAAAGCTTAAAAATGATTTTTAAAGGCTAAAAATGAGTTTTCATTAACTCCAATAAATTAAAGAAAAATCAGAAAAAGATAAAATTTGCTTCCCTGGGTTCTCTGACCTCACGGAGATTTTTAAAAAATTAAGAACTTACTTTTCCCCATTTGAAATATTTTATATTTAATAAATACCCCAGAACTTAAAATAATTCTTAAAATTCACATAAAATTCAAAAAATCATAAAATTTGGTCCAAAGGCTTCTCTGCTCTAGGTCTACCTCCAGTAAAAATTTCAAGGGATTAGGATTTACCTTGGACAAGCTAGAAATTTTATTTGAAAAATCCTATATTTTGCATAAGAAAATTATATAAATAAATTTAACTTTGAAAAATCACATTTTTTCCTCTAATGTCTTAATTGACCCATGAATGAGGTAGGATAAAAATTTCCAAGTCATTTGAATTAAATTTGATAATGTATGAAGTGATAGAGCCTTAGGGGCTAATGTGTAATTTTCGAAAATTAGTCTTAATTAACATTTAGGCTTAATTTAAGGAGGAAAATGGGTCTTAATTAATTTATATGTTTGAAACATAAGGGGTTAATTGGTAGAAACCAACCTCACTTTATTAATTAAGTTAATAAATTTATAAATTATTAAAATTTGGAAGTTTATTAAAATAAAATGAATCCAGGACTTAGGGGTATGATTTTTTGAAGTCAATAATTAATCAATTTAATACCTCTATTTAGATAAAATCCAGATTATGAATCATGACCACCTAAAGCCTAATCTCTTCAAAATTAACTAAGACACTCACCTAGGTCTTAAGGGATTAGTAGTGACTTAAGATGAATTAAGTTTCATTCAAATGAGGATTACAAAAGTAAATATCATTGAAAATTAAAACATCTTTCAAACACTACATGCCCAATTAGGGTTAAAATTTGGCTAAGTGTTCCAACAACATTAACTTGCCTCTTTAAGGGTCTTCACCCACATAATTCTTAAATTGAATCTCAAGTGATAATTACCCTATTCTCTTTTTAAGGGTCTTCACCCACATAATTCTTAAATTGAATCACAAGTGATAATTACCCTATTCTTTTAACTTGCTTCTTCGAGGGTCTTCACCCACATAATTTTCAAATTAAATGATAAATGATAATTACCCTATTCTTAGGGATAATTGAGACATCAATGTTCACTGAGTATTAAGGGTATTTACAGGATGACTTATTAAGTAACATGATAAGCTTAAAAGAACTCGGGATTTTCGACTATGCAGCGATAGAGTAGCACGGACCTGCTTCTTTCTTTAGATCTGTTGGATACCTCAGAAATCTACTCAACTTAATATGTTTTGCTTGACAACATCATCCTTAATTAAACTCCTAAGGTCCCACCAAGATATGACATAGGGTTAGGAAAACTACCAAAATTTGACTTCCCTATTTCATATAAACTGCCTTAACGTGAATTTTAAGTTCCAGGTGGTGGAACGAGAAGACTCACCAGGTACGCTTTTACAATTTTTAGCGTTGTATTTCTTATACTTTCATACTGTACTTTTATAACTGCAAAATTTGCATGCTAAACAACGACGCCACCCTGCATGAAAACTAAAACTGTCAGGATAGCCACAAAACTAAAACCAAAATTAAAATCAACCAAGATAAAATTCACCCCCACAACATTCAAAATAAAAACAACTCAAAATTTTACAAACACTACACAAAACTACAATTGCAACTAAATTAAGATGTCTCTATCGGATGATCGGGATTTCCTTGGGTAAACATCACACAAAACTATAACTTCAACTAAATTAAGCCATCTCTATCGGATGATTGGGAATTTCTCGGAGGAGGTAACCTATGGTTGCTAACGAGGCTTCCCACGGTCTAAATGAAATTATTGAACTCATTAGGTTGAGTTTAGTAAATTCATTTGGACTAAGTGAATCCAATAGAAAATAGTGGTGTTGGAACGAGGGAACCGTGGGATCCTAACCAGTGTCGCTCTAATCAACTTTAACATACCCCCATAAAATTTAAAGAACTTCAACCATAAGGCCACCTGAGTTGACATCATAACTTGACACACTAGAAAACTCAAACTCGTCACAGCAAGGAGCTTAGAGCAAGCATGATAGGCAGCACGACCATCTTCAAACAACAAAACCCGTCATCACCAGCTAAACCAATCTTCCTTCCATTAAATATAAACAACAAAGCCATAGTACTTTGAGGTTACTTGCTTATGCAACGTAAATCCTCACATTATCTTAGGCCTTTTGTATATCCCTGCTATACAATATAAGCCCTAACTTGTCTTAGGATTTCGAGGTTGTCGTTTGTCACGACCTAAACCCTCACATCTTCTAGGCTATTTGTGTGATAGATTCACACGAATGAAAGTCCTAAACAATAAAATTGGCAGGATGAAAAACCTAAATATTTTTCCTCAGAAATGAAGCCAAAGATTAGGGTAGCTTGGGAAGTCACTGAGGTTCTCCTCTGAATTCATGACATCCCCTAGTTCTTTCTTCCTTGGACCCTACAACAAAATGTTCTAAATTTGAACCAATCCCCTTTCACACCTCTACGTCCGATCTCATTGAAAAGTCCTACGCTTTGAAACTCCATGAAGATAATATTTCCTGATTTTTATCGAGTCTTCTTAGGTGACTTTGGTCATTTAAGATGTAATTAACTATTGGGGTTTGCCCTTATAGGAAACATGTCTGAACCGAGCTTAATATAAACCCTATTTAATTCTTTATATTAAATAGGGGAACTTATCGGCAAATATAATGGTTTTACAGACCAAACGGATGTCATATATTCCTTAGTTTATTTGATTGAGTCTCATCCTCAAGTCTTGTGTTTATCCTTCGGGATAGATACAGGTTTGAGGTATAGTGCTCTTTCATTTAAACTATGAAAAATATGGGGTCAGTTTCATTTCATACCCAGGTACAGTGCTCTTTCATTTTAAACTATGAAAAATATGGGGTCAGTTTGATTTCATACTTAGTACAATGCTATTTCATTTAAATTATAAAAAATATGGGGTCAGTTTGATTTTATATTTTTCTAAAACTAAATATTTTTATCGAGCCTCATCCTCAAGTCTTGTGTTTATCCTTTGGGATAGATACAGGATTTGAGGTACAACACTTTCATTTAAACTATGAAAAATATGGGTCAAATTGATTTCATATTTTTTTAAAACTAAATATATATGTAAATTAAAAAGTCCTTCTGAAGCAGGCTATGGGATTTTGATTTCGGTGACCGACAGCTTCTTACGGGCAACTCCCGAACCTAAAAATAGCGTCGATAGCTTCTGGCGACTCCGCTGAGGACAAGCTTTTCTCTTCATACAAATCAAGAGATATTATTTTCACACATCGATAATGTGTCCATGTCCCTCTTGGACCAAATTACCCTTCTTCTGTTGGCACACTTTACCAATTTTTGTCTTGGGAAGGTACAGCCAACTCCTTGGACTTCAGGAATAGCTGTTCAACCATCTTTGAATAGAGGGGTTCAAAAAGCCATTAAGGACTCTTTAAATTTTCCTTTGGGGTTGAACCCCCAATAAGTGTGTCGCTGGACTAGTTTTACCTAGGCATTTTCTGCCACTAAATAGGTCCCGAACTGGGTCCTAAAAGACTTCACATTTTCCTTCCAAATTTGATTTGCTATTTCGCAAATTAAACCAAATTGTGTTGTGTCGCGTGCACTTTGAAATTTTCTTACATTAATTAAATTTTTACATCTCTTAATTTTTCTTAAACAAGATTTTAAAATACCCATAAATTAAGACCCGCCCGGTCTACAGATTAACCTCTACTTTCAGTGCTTGCACTAAAAAGTTACAAGGTTTTTGGCCATATAGCTAACCCTGAAATTTTCTGTTTTAAAGCCAGCTGCGATGCCCTACCCAACGCTACCCTTTTCCTGCAATCTGCCAACGAGCCATGAAGCCCGTAACCTCGCTCCTACCATCAAATTTTGAGCCGGATTTGAAGATCTCGAGTTCATCCTAGGGAAAGCCCCGTTCGTGATAATGAAGATCGCCGCTCCAGAGTTACTGGAGCCGCCTGCAGAATTCAATCTGAACTGCCTTCAGGACTTCCCTGCCATCAAGAAGACTAAAGCTATTGCCATCACGACACCCGTCAAACCCGCTAGCCCCGCTGATAAGGGGAAAGAAGTAATGATTGTTGAGGATCCGACTGAAGGATTAACTGTCCCACCACTCGTTTTTGAAATAGGATCAAGTTTGAGGATTGTACCGCTGACCCAAACTCAAAGGAGGAACCGTAACAGAAAAGTTATGAGGGCCATCAAAGCCCAGACTCTTGAGAAGACATCCGTTGAAGAGGAGCCTCATCATATTGAAGAAGTGTTACCAGAAATTTATCGACTCCTTCGAGGAAGTAAATTCCATCCTCTGACAGATACCAATGGATATGAATCTGAAGGATCACTACCGCATTACTGCCACTTCATGGACATGGTGAGGAGGGAAATAAATTCACTCCTATCACCCGAGTTAGTGCAGTTTTCAAAAGGCTAGCTACCAAAGAAGGTTGTTCAGTTAGTGAGTTACTTAAACGAGTTGGAGATGCAATTTCTCCTCACATGAAGAAGAAAATTTTGAAGGGCATCAAATCTGCCAGATAATCTCACAAGACAAATAGTGTTCAACCTACTCGCATCCCCGTTTGGTTTCGTTTAGGGAACATAATTGATACCATAGTAATTACTACTGATTATACTGCCACCAAGACCGCAGGCGTCGATCAATTAAGTCGAGATTGGGTCCAAAGATCTTACCCATCACCCATTATGGAGACATTCCTACAATCCTAAAGACACAGGCAAGATGATTACCTGGCACTGTAGCCAGTCTACACCATGGGGAGCATACTTTCCTTCGACATACCGATGTTTCTACTAAGATGCTCCATCCTGAGACATCATCGTTGAAAAAGAAAAAGGTATGGGTACCCAAGGTCGCTGCACTGATACATTTCAGTGAGCCCGTAAAACAGGAAGTGAAATCAGGATCTGAGATATCTGACATTGTCGCGACAATAGCCAGCGAGAAGGAGAAACAAATAGAGGATGTCCATCAAAGTCCTCCAGATCTCAAAGAAATCAAGGAATCGATAATTGAGAAAAAAGTTGAGAAACTCAGGATCAAAATTCCCAAGTTGGCTCAAGAACACAGAGTTTCCATCGATAGCGACAATGAAAATTTTAATTTCAATGATTACTTGGAGGAGGATTTCATGGAAGTCCATGTGATCGAAACCAGAGCCACCACATCTGCTTGCGAGGCTCAACCTCAGACTGAAGAGAATGCCGTAGATGAGCTGCGCAGGGTTATCCTTCTAAGGGATGAGCAGGTTAGTCTACTGAAGAAAAGAATAGAAGAGATGACTGCATCTATGATCGCCTTGGCCACCATTCAGAGGCAATCGCAATCACCGCAATTGGCTTCTCCAGAGATTAATCAGCCATAAATTATACACATTATAGATGAAAGAAGAGAGGCTACTTCAGCAAAAAAAGAAGAGCAACCGAAGAAAGATTCTCCATCAAGTGCCATACCAGAAAAGGAGTTCAAGCAGATGGTTGAACAAGTGTGAGACACCTTAGCCAAATCCAAGGGCGGTGCATCAATTTTGAAGGGTAGACCTTACCCGGAGGAGTTTGATGTCGTACCTTTCCCCAAGGGTTTTGTGGCCCCAGACTTCAAAATACTCGACGGGACTTAAAATCCCAGATAGCATATAGTGCATTTTCGAGCCAGCTGTGGCAACACAAAAAAAATGAAGCTCTACTTTGCCAGCAGTTCGTCAGCAGCTTGTCAAGAATTGCTTTCAACTGGTACGCTGACTTGCCCAATTCGTCAGTTAAAACATTTTCTGAATTAGAACTGTTTGTGAAAAGGTTTGTCGGGGCACAACGCCATGTGTCTATTGGAGAGCTCATGATGGAAAAGTAAAAGCCTAGTGAAACTTTGGTAGACTATATTTTGAGGTGGAGAAACCTTAGCATGAAATGTGAACCACAACTACAGGAACATCATGTGATTGAAATACTACTCAAGAGCATTCATGGGCCAGTAGCTTTCATGCTTAAGGGATTCACCATCAAATCCTTCGAGAAGCTACTCAGTAAAGCCATCAGTCTTCAAGAAGAAATAAAGCACATGGAGCCACATGAAAAGGCTAAGGTGACCAAAGTGTTTGAAAAAAAAGTAGGAGTAGTGGCGACCGTCGACAAAGGAAAGCAGCCGATAAAGATATATGCAGAAGAACATTGCTAGTCCTCCCAGAAACCGAATAATCAATCCAACCAGCGGCCGCCTCAAGAAGGAGCACCTCGAATAGAGGATAAAAGAATATCCATGTTGGAGCAACAGAAAGTTGTGTATTTCTTCAAGGTTGAAGCTATACCTAAAACATTCAGGAGTCTGATGAAGAAGCCAGAATTCAAACTACTAGATCCAAAGAAGCCCGAAGGGGTGGATAAGAAGAATGAATCAAATTATTGCCCATATCACTGGTTACTTGGACACACTATAGAAAAATGCTTCGTCTTTAAAGACTGGCTTGAGAAGAACCTCAAGGAAGAGAATATAACAATCCTGAAGAAATATTTAAGAGAACCTGAAAAAGATTCCATAAACACGATTTCAGCTGAGTCAATCTCCCAATTGATACGTATGTCGGAATAGATGGGTGGAGTACAACTTAGGATGAACTCAAGAGGGTCCTTAATCAAATACAAGAATCATCAAAACAAGCTTCTATGAATATTGAAGAAGAATGGAATGAAGTTTGGAGCAAATCATCCAAGAAAAAACTGAACAAGATCTAGTATGCATCAAAACAAACCTCTATTCAGAGTACGCAACATACCAAGCCCGAGATGAAGATTTTCTTAGGAGATCCGTCATCGTCAAGAACAACGAACAAAAAGAAGAAAAGTGTTACTGCAAAGATTGATAGCATGGGGGGTAGGATAGGGGCTGTCTCTACTAGATTGGTTGTCTCAGATTCAGGGAAAAAAATCTTCGAACCCCTGACTTTGTATGATTATCTTTTTGTCCCTTCGGGAACTTATGAATATAGTGATTGTGATTTCGACTATGTTTTAATTGTTTCTAGTGATAACTTCAATGATTATGACCAATCTAGCTTCAATCTCGATCCTTAAAGCGATCCTCAAATCATACTCGAGTCTGATGAACTCATTGTCATGTCCAAAGAAGACATCAATAATGCCGCTTATAACATCACCGATAACAAGGAGCCAATTCTCAAGCATCATGGTACACTGCTTGCCATCAACTTAGATCTTTCCGAAGAAGAGGAAAAGACATCGAAAGATTTAACAATGATATCTAAAGAAGAAGAAATCACAGAAGTTAACTTAAGGAGAGGAAAAGTGTTACCACCAAGAACAGCTCCAACAAATAAAGGAAAACAGATAATGACTCCAGAAGAGATACCCCCACCTCCACTAGTGGAAGAACCAAATAATAAAGAGAAAGTTGGAGGATCATACAAAGTAGATTACAACATGCTAGCTCATCTTAGGAAGTTGCCGACCCGATTAAGCATCTACGCGCTCTGATCCTGTCAAAGAAAATGAGAGAGTCTCTGGTTACAACTTTGCTTGACCCAGAAATGTGCTTAGCTCAGTTGGCCAGCACATCCTCAGATGAAGTTTGCTTGTTGAAAGAACAATCTGAGGTAACCTTCATAGATGAAGACTTGTTGCTCGGTACCGCCGACCACAACTGTCTTCTCTACATCTCCGTCAACATCGACAGATTTGTGTTATCCAGAGTTTTAGTGGATCCTGGAGCATTTCTTAAATTGATGAGCCAACGGATATTGGCCTATTTAGGTATTGAAGCTCAAGATGTTACGACCGATAAGATGATGTTAAGAGGATTCAAATAAAAGGGAGAAAGAGTCGTCGGATCAATTACATTACTTATGAAGGTTAGAGAACTCGTGACAACTGCTAAATTTCATATCATCGACGCCAAGACCTCTTCTAACGCTCTATTAGGTCAACCATGGATTCATGAGCACAATATGGTTCCATCATCTCTACACCAGTGCATCAAATAACCGTAATCAACAACCATTTTCAGTGCATGTAGTTGGTATCCTTGAAGATGCTTCCTACTACACAACTCCAAAGATGACTGTCTTCTCGTGTGAGATTCTGACAAACAAAGATGAAGATTCAAAAGAATCACAAAAAGGAGGCCATTCAACTCTGCTTCAGCAATCTTCCACCACTCCTTTACAAAGAGATGGTGAAAGGCCTTTTAGTTCGCGCACCCGAGGTCGAGGCCGGGGATGTGGATGAGGAATGATCAATTTAATTGTTGAATGGACTAGGCCGACTATCAACATTGGTGATGAAGACAGTTTTGAAGATGAGATAATGATGACAAGACGGAAAAGACCTCAGTACAAGATATCCCTAGAAGATACAGAAAATAATGAATATGAAATAATGTATGGTCGGATAAACCACTATGTGAATGTTATGACCCTCACTAAGATTCTCCCTCAAAAGGCCGAGAGTTTAGAGGTCAAGGAAGTCCGTAGTTTTGGTTCCAAGCCGATCAAATTTTATCGTGCTTCTACCTCTACTGAGCTTAAAAAACATGTAAATTTGGATGTTTATTCAAATGAATTAATGGAATTGCCTTTTGGTTACTTCTCACCTTGTGTTCAAAAGTTAATTCAATAAGGAAACTTACCAAAACAAATGCCAAAAGATAAATTTCAACTTTTTGAAAAACTATGGAATGCTACGAAATTTACCAAAACAAATGCCAAAAGATAAATTTCAACTCTTTGAAAAATTATGGAATACTATACATTTACCAAAACAAATGCCAAAAGATAAATTTCAACACTTTGAAAAATTGTGGAATACTATTTACCAAACAAATGCCAAAAGATAAATTTCAACTTTTTGAAAAATTATGGAATGCTAGAAGTTGAACTCCCAATTCAAGATAAATTTTAACTTTTTTGAAAAATTATGGAATGGTAAAAGTCAAAACCCAATTTCAAAAGAGGGTCTCAGAATTGGTACAGTCAGACTAGTCGATGATTCTGAATTTTGCATGGTTGTTACTGATGAGTCAGAAGAGGATTGCCTTGAGATAGAGGATGACTCTATTGATCAACCAATAGAAGATGCTCCCCCAAAATTTGAGTAAATTAAATCTATCGTTGATGAGTTAAAAGAGATTAACCTCGGGACTGAAGAACAACCTCGACCTACATTTATAAGTTCTCTACTTAATGATGAAAAATCTACATAATTGATCAAACTATTAACAGAATTCAAAGATTGCTTCGCATGGAGCTACGATGAAATGCCAAGACTGTCAGCAGAGGTTAAAGCCCATAAACTTGGGGGGGACAAGAATATAACCCCAGTAAAACAAGCTCCCAAGAGAATGCGGCTCGAAATAGAACAACAAGTCATCGCTGAGGAAAAGAAATTAATAGACGCCAACTTTGTTAAAGAGGAGCAATACCCCACGTGGTTAGCCAACATCATACCTGTTAAGAAGAAAAATGGACAGATCCGCGTTTGTGTCGATTTCAGAGATTTGAACATGGCATGTCCAAAATATGAGTTTTCACTAACTATACCAGAGATGATGGTGGATATCGCTTCAACACATGAAATTTTCTCCTTCATGGACGGAAGATACAACCAAATCAAGATGACTCCCGAGGATGCAGCACTTACGACCTTCAAAACACCGACTGGAATTTTCTGCTACACAGTTAAGCCGGTCAGCTTAAAGAAAACCAAAGCAACATATCAGCGTGCAATGATAAAGATTTTTGACGAACTCATTCACAACCAAGTAGAATGCTACATGGATGATTTGGTCATCAAAAGTAAACAAAAAATAGACCATTTGTACAATTTGAGGATCGTGTTCGAACGATTACGACAATACAATCTCAAAATGAATCCCTTAAAGTGCGCCTTTGGTGTTACCTCTAGGAAATTTCTAGGATCCGTTGTTCATCATCGGGGAATTGAGATCGACCCAGATAAGATTAAGGCTATCTTGAAAATGCCTCCCCCTAAAACCTTGAAACAACTATGTTCCTTCCAGGGGAAGTTGGCATATCTGAGGCGCTTTATTTCTAATCTCTCGGGTAGGTGTTAGTCTTTCTCGGCATTAATTAAAAAGGATGCCAAATTTCTTTGGGATGAGAAATGTCAGCGGGCCTTCGAGGATGTTAAACAGTATCTAATGACACCTCCTGTTTTGGCAGCCCCTATTCCAAGGAAACCGTTGATACTTTATACCGCGGCCTTAGATGACTCTCTTAGAGCCCTCTTATCCCAAGCCAATCATGAGGGTAAAGAAAATGCACTCTACTACTTGAGTTGTCGTCTAATACCAATGGAGATAAGGTATCCACCTATTGAGAAACATTGTCTAGCGTTAATTTTTGCCCCCCAAAAGCTTAGACATTACATGCTTTCTCATAAGATTACCTTAATTTTGAAAGTTAATCCATTATAATATCTGATGACCCGACCAACACTCTCCAGATGTTTAACAAGATGGTCGATGATCTTACTACAATTCGATATAACTTTTGTTCCCCTCCATGCTATCAAGGGACAAATACTAGCAGACTTTCTCATTGCACACCCACTGCCAACTGGGTCCTCTCTCAACGGCGAGTTACCAGATGAGCAAATACTACAAATGGAATTCTCCAGTGCACAAGGTTGGGAGATGTACTTCGATGACGCTTCGTCAGCCAGAAAAGACAAAGGGTCAGGCACAGTTACACCAGGCAAAGCATGGATTGGTTTGATCTTTATCACACCAGATAAGGTTCTCATACCACCTGACAGAGTCGTGCACCAACAATGAAGTAGAATATGAAGCTTTAATCACCAAATTGGAAATGACAATCTCAATTGATATAACAAACATTGCCAACTACGGTGACTCCCAACTTGTAATCCAGCAAGTTGCCGGACAATACAAAATTTTGAAACCAAGATTATCAGAATACCATCAGTACACGATGAAGCTCTTGAAGCAGATTCCTGATTTAACTTTCTACTAGATTCCTAAGAGAGATAATGCCCATGTCGACGCTCTAGCAAAACTTGCTAAAGAAATGGTGTGTCCCCCAGAAAATTCCAATAAAGTCACAGTACAACGAAGATGAGTCTTGTCTCAGATCGACTTTGAAGCTCTAAACAAGCTTGAAAAGGAAGAAACAATAAATACAGTTGCAGACATCAATGAAAATTGGCGTAAGTTATTAATAGAATATTTGCATACTGAAAAGTTGTCAGAAGACAAGTCTGAGGTGCACCACATCGCAAGAAGAGCCATGTCTTACGCCCTGATGGGAAATGCTCTACAGAAGATCGTTCGTCCAAATGTGGCTACGGTTTTTTAGCAGAGCCGAAGCACAAAATATTTTTAAAGAGGTACATGTCGGATTGTGTGGCGCTCACCAGTCAGGGCAAAAAATGAAGATGAAGATGAAAAGACTCGGATATTATTGGCCAGCAATGATGTCTGATTGCATGGATACAGTCAAAAGATGTCACCAATGCCAAGTGCATGGGGTGGTCTTACACCAGCCTCCAAATGTGCTACACCCAACAGTTGCCTCGTGGTCATTCGAGTGTTGGAGCACGGACATAATAGGTCTCATAGACCCTCCATATTCTAAAGGACACAGGTTTATAATTTTTGCTACAGATTACTTCTTCAAATGGGCAGAGGCAGTACTGTTACATGAGGTTACGGCATAGCTCGTCCTTCATTTTTTTAAAAGCCAAATCGTTTACCGTTTTGGAGTACCGCGAAGAATGAAATCTGATAATGGGACAGCTTTCAGAAGTACAAAGATCAACAATTTTATCAAAAGACATGGGATAGATTGGAGATACTCTACGATTTATTATCCCGGAGCAAATGGTCTGGCTGTGGCTTTCAACAAAATACTGGTACAGTTTTTGAAGAAAACACTAGATGAAAATAAAAGAGCTTGGCACAACAAATTATTAGAAGCCTTGTGGGTATACCGGACGACTTTCAGGACTCCTACTTAGTGTACACCTTATATGCTCGTGTACGGAGCCGAGGTCGTGCTACCGCTAGAAATCCAGACACCATCTCTCAAAGTCGATGTTGCCAACCAACTCACAACGGAAGAAAGTGCAAAACTCAAACTTGAAGAACTAGAGAGTCTCGAGGGAAAACAACTAGAAGCACAACAACAGAGCTTTACCAGGCAAGATGGTACAAGCCCATGACAAATTGGTCCTCCCAAGGACATTCAAAGTTGGTGACCTCGTACTTGTGCTCAAAAGGCCTATTCTTACACGCCGCAAAATAGGTGGAAAATTTGAGCCAACTTGGGAGGGAGCATTTATCATTGAAAAGATCTATACATGAGGAGCCTACCAGTTAGTGGACTTCCAAGGCAAAAGACCCATGTTACCAATAAACGGACGATATCTGAAAACCTATTACGCAACTTTATGTCGCTTGCCTTCGCTTGCTTTGAAACTTTGAAAATTTGATTGTTTTAGGGTTATCTATATGGCCAAATGTCTATAACGGGTCCAAATTTTGTAGTTAACCTCCATATAATGAAAATTTTGAGAAAGAAATTTTAAACCTCAAATTTTCTCCTTTCAACTTAAAGTATAATGTTCCACTAAATTAAACAAAACTCATACATAAAATTCATTGCACAAAAAAAAACTAAAATTTACTTTAATAAATACTTTATTTTGTTCTTGCTCATGCCAAGTTTTAGCCCACTGATGTTTTTCTTGTCGTCTGTAGAAATATGTCGGGACAGAGACTGATCTTTGCTTTACAGGATGGCTGGAACCTTGCATTAAATGAGGAGATGGCGCCGCGGGACGGTACCATAGACTTCAATGTGGATTTCAACCATGTTGACATGGACTACGAAGGTCCTCTAATGGATGTAGTCAGCTGCAAAGAGAAAGAAGTATTGTCTTCACTACTGAGGGTGAACGCTAAAGATAATGTATCACGCAAGGGCAAGAACGTGATAACAAAGCGAGATTTGATGGAGGGGCCCAACCATCTACCCTCCATGGTAGCTACACTAGCCGGGGGCCTAGTAGCCGCCAATAATGAATGACTGCCAAGTACTCCGCTTCACAAGACGCAATGCAGGAACGCCAACCGCAAGAAGCAGAGAGCTTTTCTACGACAAGAACGCAAACATCAAAGAGAGACAACAACTTGCTCACCCCTATTCCTGAGGGGCATATTTCTGATCCAAACCTGAAAGAAACTTCTGCTAGCTTACCCACCACGGATGAGGAAAACACACTTTCAGTTTGAGATGTTTTGTGCAAGAGTTGCCCGACGTGCAACGTTGAAATACCAATCGGGACATCAGCCACGGGCACATTTGTAGAATGCCAAGATTGCAATGTTCTACATCTACAGCATTTCAGTACATTGGAAGAGTACACTTCAAGCACCAACAGGTCTCAGACTTAGGATTTTATGGTGGATGAACCATATGTCCCACTGGGGATGGATCAGTATTTACCGTGGAGCCCAGGGTCGTAGATCCCGCTAAAGGCCGAGTCTCATGGTCCAAATCAACCATCACCGGTTTGGGTTCCTGCCAATGCTCGAAGGGAGGAACACCCATGACAGCTGCCAACCCCTGGTATGATAGAATACTACAAGATAAGCAAAGTGAATAAAAGACAATTTGAGTTTTACGAAGAAGTTCTGGGGAAGTTCGTCAACATATTGGAAGGCCTGGAGCTGTATACCAGGGTTTTCTCCGAGACTAATGAAAGAATAATTTTGGACTGTATCTTTGATTTAAGAGATAGAGGCCGAGCAGGCCTTCTCATGGAAAGGACATATTTCGAGCCAAAGAAATGGATGAGAGCGAATGGAAGAATCACCATCCAGTGTGGCTGTTGTTATAACTTCAAAAATGACAGATAGGGGAATCTGCCTGGGATCCTCAGACAAGATCAAGTAGATCCGCTGCCGCCAATGATAAAATAGATGATCAAAATGGAATATTCTACCTGCTACCTGCATTCCCAATAGTTGCATTATCAATATCTATGAAGAGGGTGATTGCATTCCTCCACACATTGATCATCATGATTTTGTGAGGCCCTTCTACACTGTCTCATTTATGAGCAAGAGCAATATATTATTTAGGAAAGAAATCAAAGTTGTCAGCCCTGATGAGTTTAGAGGCTCTATGGAGATTCCTCTACCATTGGTTCAATGCTCGTTCTTAAAGGCAACGGTGCAGACGTTGCCGAACATTGCATTCCAGGGGAACCACAACGTAGGGTACTTATGGCCTTCCACAGGATGGATGACAGTAAAATGCCATATGGATTCCAGCAGAACCCGGAGTTGGAGGAGTTACTTCCATACAAGCTATGAGAAGGTTGTAGCTCTAAGTACATGCGAAGGGAACTCTTATCCTAGAGCATGACTTAGAAGGTCTGCTTGATCAGGAGCTCAACATACCTGACATAAAGGGTTCACTTTCTTTCTTTTAACAGCATGACATGTATTTGATGTATTCAGTCTACAATGTATTCATAGAATGATATTTTGTAGATGTATTTCAACATGTATCTGATGTATTTAGTCGATACCTAAATTTTGACTCTCTTCTCGGGATCGATACCTACATTTCAATTCTCATTTTTGAATCAGTACCGAAATTCTGATTCCTATCTTTCGAGGTCGATACCAAAATTTCAACTCTCTTCTCAGAAATGATACCTAAATTTCAATTCTTACATGTACCTAAATCCTGATTCTCGCATTTCGAGGTCGATACCTATATTTCGACTCTCTTCTCGGAATTGATACCTAAATTTCAATTCTTACATCTTCGAATCAGTACCTAAATCTCGATTCTCACATTTTGAGGTTGATACCTAAATTTTGACTCTCTTCTCAGAATTGATACCTAAATTTCAATTCTTAGATCTTCGAATCAGTACCTAAATCATGATTCTCATATTTCGAGATCGAAGCCTAAATTTTGACTCTCTCCTTCAGATTGATACCTAAATTTCAATTCTTACATCTTTGAATCAGTACCTAAATCCTGATTCTCACATTTCGAGGTCGATACCTAAATTTTGACTCTCTTCTCGGACTTGATACCAAAATTTCAATTCTTACATATTTGAATCAGTACCTAAATCTTGATTCTCACATTTCGAGGTCGATACCTAAATTTCGACTCTCTTCTCATAATTGATACCTAAGTTTCAATTCTTACATCTTCGAATCAGTACCTAAATCCTGATTCTCACATTTTGAGGTTGATACCTAAATTTTGACTCTCTTCTTAGAATTGATACCTAAAATTCAATTCTTACATCTTTGAATCGGTACTTAAATCCTGATTCTCTTATTTTGAGGTCGATACCTAAATTTTGACTCTCTTCTCGGGATCGATACCTACATTTCAATTCTCATTTTTGAATCAGTACCTAAATTATGATTCCTATCTTTCGAGGTCGATACCTAAATTTCGAATCTCTTCTCGAAAAAGATACCAAAATTTCAATTCTTACATCTTCGAATAAGTACCTAAATCCTGATCCTCACATTTCGAGGTCGATACCTAAATTTTGACTCACTTCTTGGAATTGATACCTAAATTTCAATTCTTACATCTTCGAATCAGTACCTAAATCCTGATTCTCACATTTTGAGGTCAATACATAAATTTCGACTCTCTTCTCATAATTGATACCTAAATTTCAATTCTTACATCTTTGAATCAGTACCTAAATCTGGATTCTCATATTTGGAGATCGATACCTAAATTTCGACTCTCTCCTTGAGATTGATTCCTAAATTTCAATTCTTACATCTTCGAATCAATACCTAAATCCTCATTCTCACATTTCGAGATCGATACCTAAATTTTGACTCTCTCCTTGAGATTGATACCTAAATTTCAATTCTCACATCTTTGAATCAGTACCTAAAATCTGATTCTCATCTTTTGAGGTCGGTACCTAAATTTTGACTCTTCTTGTCTTTCTGGAATCGATACTTAAATTTAAATTTCCACCTCGGGGTCATCACTTGCATATTTATCCCCATCCTCTAGAAATTTCTGAAATTTCATGACTCAAAATTCACTCTCCGATCCCCAACGAGAGTCCCTACTCCTTAAATTCAATCATGTGATGACCTGCTAGTATCCCCGACGGAAATAAAACAAATCACAAATACAACTCTACACATACTTTCGGGTCTGTTGACTTAGGAGTTTGTATTGGTTTTTGTTGATCTCATCGGTCAACGCCAATACGCGCGGTGTCCTTGCCCAGCACACCACACCTATTGGGGGTCCATTTGCTAACCTCACTTTTGCTTGAGGTTTAGTTTTTCCTCTTTAGTGGCCAAAGGTCTAACCATAGGATTTTCCTATTGACTATTCTTAGAAAACTAGACATGGAACCCTCACCACTAGAAACCCAAACTCTTCTCTACTCAACTTGAAGTTCCACATATTGGTCCTAACCTCTACCACTTAGTAGGCAGCATCTTCTTTACTCAACTTTAAGTTCCACATACTGATCCTAACCTCTAAGTACTTAGTAGGTGGGGTCACTATAAGGGAAACTAAAGATGAGTCACCCTTAGGACTGATGGACCTTAAGGTTGACCCTGGGTGTTGGTATGGAGCTAAGGCACTCACTACACTCATCTACAATCACAATCACAAACAACCCTAAACTCAATTTTTTAGCCTAGGTCCCTTGATCTTTTTGGGATACTCATGTAGATGGTCCCCTAAACCTACCAGCCCTAGGGCTATGGGTTAACTAAGATCGATACATAGAGGACCCAAAATGGGATTTCCTTTGGTCAATGGCTCATTTAGGGTGATTAGTTACCCAATCCTATCAAAAATACACATCTTGGCCTTTTTCTCCTAAACACTCCCAAATTACCTAAACACCCTTGAAACCCTAAACTTTACCAAAATTCCCAAGTTTGCCCAAAATACCCAAATTTGATCAAAATTCATTTTAAACCTTTTGAAAACCTCCAAACACCCAGATTACCCAAAATCTCCAAACATGGACAAATTACCAAAATACCCCTCCATAGCAAAAAATTCCCAAAATTTGCAGAAAATCTCAATAAATCCCAAATATTCCTAAATTTATTTTTCTCAACTACCACATGACACAATTTGGCCAATTTTACCATATTTAACCAAAACCCCCAACTTTGCCTTCAAGGGCCCAAATTTCCACAAATTTCATTTAAATGTCCATCAATTTGATCTCAATTCAGCCCAATTCCAATCCTAAACTCAAATTAACTTTTGATATGGCCAAACTAAACCAAATCCAAGCTTAATTTGCCCATGATTTGAGTCCAATTTTGATTTAGGTCAAAACCACAATTTTGACCATATGACATAATCTCACCAAATTGAACCCATATCCTAGTAAATTGGCCCCAATTAATATTGAAAAATCTTTATAACATTCTTATACATCAAAATAAACCATCAATTGGCCTTCGTGAAGCCTCAAATCCATTTGATTTTGGCTTAAATCCAATTTCCCAAATTTAGCCTCAAATTGGCTAAGTCCCCAAATTTCACCCAATTGACATCCTTAACCTCCAATTTGGCATCCAATTCATGTTGAAAACTCTTCATGGGGTCCCTATTCACCATTTAAAATAATCAATTTGTACTTAGCCCAAGGCTAACCCAAGCCAGACCCAAGCCTAGCCCAACATGACCAAATTAATTAAAATTCAAAATTCCCTCAAATTGACCCTTCAATTGAGCTCAAAGTCACTTCAACCCTTCACCAAAAATCTTCATAACAATCATATACACAATTTTTATCAATCAATTGGGTCAATTGATATGGCTAACCAAGTCAAAACCCAAGTTTTGGTCATTTGCGCTCACTTGGACCCAAGCACTAAATGTGACCTAACCACCCTAAAGCAACAAAATTAACTCCACCCCAGCCATTAGTTGACCCCTAAGACTGAGCAAAAACACATCTAACCACCTAAAATAAGTCATGGACCAAACGTCCCCTAAATTAAGGGATCTTATTCCCAAAAATACACATGCTTAAGATATCCTTGCCAAATCAAAACACATTTGGATTAAGTTGTTGTGATAGATTCCTCTGGATGCCCTGAGCACCTAGCCACCTCCCCCTGGCAGGGCCGGCCAGCCTAGTGGCCGGAAAAGCTCAAAACTGAGAGTCATCCCCATGGGACTTCACCCAAATCAAACCTAGAGGCCAGCTCAGCCAAATTGAGCTATAGTGCTCCTCTGCCCTCCACCTAAGCAACACATTACACCTCCTAATTGGCCATGACAACCACCATAACCACATTTTTATAAAAGGCCACCTCCATGGCCATTAAACCAAGTGCCGAAAATCTCTTGGAGAGAGTCCCTAAAATCATAAACAGAGCCTCTTTGAGACCTCCTCAGTGCAACCCAACCACCACATTGTCCTGAATCCCCTTGTCGGAGTTCAATTTCGAGCTCGAAAGCCTGTCGAAAACAAGGACGGAGCCCAATACATCTCCACAGTCCACCAACTTTAAATTAATTTCACCCACACCTTCACAATAGTGAAAGAGGAAGAAGCCCCATCAATTTCCCCTTCCACAAAGCCCCTAGTATAGACTTCAATCAACACCTAAAATTGGTCTTGATCAAAATCACACTAGGCCTTACACCACAACAAGAGGCTTAATCTCTAGCCTCCTTAGGCCCCAACGAATGTGCCGAGCATTTCTGATTGAAGTTTTCCTTCTCATAGCAAAGGTATAAAATTTCTCCTCCTCCTGAGCCTATTTTGATTCTCCATTTGCTTAGGCTTGATTTCATGATACATTTACCGTATGGATGTGTTCGTCTCACTTAGACAAGTCCATAGGATCAAACCCGAAGTGATTTAGTTGATTTTAGGCTGAGAACATAGGGTTTTAGAGTGGACGGTCACGGGATCATTCTATCAGGGACGATGACGGGGAGTTGTTTGATCACGCGTGTATCGAATGTATGGCCAAGATGAAGCCTGATAGCACTTCCTTACACCAACAGCGGGACGCATGGCTGCTGACGTGGACGACAACGTCAAATTGGAGCGCACCGCGTGGAGTTTCGGAGCCGCCATAGGATGACGAGGCGCCGTGTGGATAAGTAGAAAATAGGGCTTTTTCTATTTATTTAAACTCCTTTAACTTTAAAATTCCATAACATTGTGTAGAAAAATCACAAAAATAAAATAAAAATTCCATCTTCCTCAATGAACAGAGGAGAACAATGTGGAATAAATTTCAAGACCATTTGATGCATATTTTATTTCTAATTAATTAAACACTATTTTGAATCATTTGATTCTCCATGCATATTGACACATCACCTTGGCTTAAAATTTTGGCATGTTGTTCTCTGTCAAGGGAGACATCCTCTGATTTTTCCAAAGTCAGAGGTGGTTCCTAGACGGAGATCCATAATTTTTTGCACATTATTTCCTTAAAATAATCCTAGAAATTAGCATATTGATTAGAAAATTCCAAGAAAATTTTGGAAGGTCCACCATGACCAGAGAAGCCTTTGGAAATAATTTCATGGGTCAAGTCATTTAAAATGTACTTAATTTTCATGAGCACTAAATCATTAAGATCATTAATTTTGGAAAATACAAACATTTAAATGACCTAATTTTTTATCTCCACTGTGGTTCCTGATCCAGAGAACTCAGCATAAAAATTTCAAAATATTTTGAATTCATTTGATAACTTATGTTGATTTTTAAAGATAAGCATTACTTTTGGCATTTAAATGATTTTTACAATTCAAAAAATTATGAAACTTAGTTTTTTTTAGTTCTTTGTGATCAGAAGTATTTTCTAAAAAAAATAATATTTAGAATAAAAACTTGTTTTTTTAACCTATTTTAAATATTTAAATAATTAAAAATCCCTAAAAATCACAAAAACAATTAAACTCATGGAAATGTTCTAACTTGCTTCCTAAGCACTTAGGAACAATTTGAATATTTTTCGTGATTTTCTAAATAAAGATATTGAATTTAATAGCTTAAAAATGATTTTTAAAGGCTAAAAATGAGTTTTCATTACAATAACTCCAATAAATCAAAGAAAAATCAGAAAAAGATAAAATTTGCTTCACTGGGTTCTCTGACCTTAAGGATATTTTTGAAAAATGCAAAACTAAATTTTCGCCATTTAAAATATTTTATATTTAATCCAGACCCCAGAAATTAAAATAATTCTTAAAATTCACATAAAATTCAGAAAATCATGAAATTTGCTCCAAAAGGCTTCTCTAATCTAGGTCTACCTCTACTAAAAATTTCAAAGAATTAGGATTTACCTTGGTCAAGTTAGAAATTTTATTTGAAAAATCCTATATTTTGCATGAAAATAATTATATAAAACAAATTAAATTTTAAAAAATCACATTTTCTCCTCTAATGTCTTAATTGACCCATGAATAATGCAGGATAAAATTTCAAAGTCATTTGAATTGAATTTAATAAATTATGAAGTGATAGAGCCTTAGAGGCAAATGTGTAATTTTGGAAAATTAGCCTTAATTAACATTCAGGCTTAATTTAAGGAGGGAAATGGGTAACCTCTGATCTTAATCAATTTATTTGATGTTTGAAACACAAGGGGTTAATTGGTAGAAACCAACCTTACTTACTTAATTAAGTTAGTAAATTTCTAAATTATTAAAATTTGGAAGTTATTAAAATAAAATGAATCCAGGACTTAGGGGTATGATTTTTGAAGTCAATAATTAATCACTTTAATACCACTATTTTGATAAAATCTAAATTATGAATTGTGACTACCTAAAGCCTAATCTCTTGAAAATTAATTTAGACACTCACCTAGGTCTTAAGAGCTTAGTAGTGACTCGGGCTAAATTAAGTTTCATTTAAATAAGGATTAGAAAAGTAAATATCATTGAAAATTAAAATATCTTTCAAATACTACAAGCCCAATTAGGGTTCAAATTTGGCTAAGTGTTCCAACAACACTAACTTGCCTCTTTAAGGGTCATCACCCACATAATTCTTAAATTGAATACAAGTGATAATAACCCTATTCTTAGGGATAATTGAGACATTAATTTCACTGAGTATTAAGGGTATTTACAGGATGACTTATTAAGCAATATAACAAGTTTAAAAGAATTCAGGATTTTCCACCAGGCAGCGAGAGAGTAGCACAGACCTGCTTCTTTCTTTAGATTTGTTGGATACCTCGGAGATCTACTCAACTTAATATGTTTTGCTTGGCAACATCATCCTTAACTAAACTCCTAAGGACCCACCAAGATATGACATAGGTTTAGGAAAGCTACCAAAATTTTACTTCCCTGTTTCACATAAACTACCTTAACCTGCATTTTAAGTTTAGGTTGGTGGAACGAGAAGACTCGTCAGGTACGCTTTTATAGTTTTCAGCATTGTCTTTCTTGTACTTTCATACTGTACCTTTATACCTGCAAAATTTGCATGCTAAACAACGACGCCACCCTGCATGAAAACTAAAACTGTCAAGATAGCTATAAAACCAAAACCAAAACCAAAATTAAAATCAACCAAGATAAAATTCACCCCCACAACATTCAAAACAAAAAACATCTCAAAATTTAATCACAATCATCACACAAAACTACAACTTCAACTAAATTAAGACATCTTTATCGGATGATCGGGAATTCCTCGGAACAGCTAACCTACAGTTGCTAACGAGGCTTCCCACGGTCAAAATGAAATTATGTAACTCATTAAGTTGAGTTTAGTAAATTCATTTGGACTAAGTGAATCCAAGAAAATAGTGGTACGGGACGAGGGAACCGTGAGATCCTAACCGGTCTCTCTAATCAACTTTAACATACCCTCATAAACTTTAAAGAATTTAAACCATAGGGCCACCTAAGTTGACATCATAACTTGACACACTAGAAAACTCAAACTTGTCATAACAAGGAGCTTGGAGCTAGCATTGTGGGCAGCACGACCATCTTCAAACAGCAAAACTTGTCTTCGTCAGCTAAACTCATCTTCCTTTCATTAGATATAAACAACAAAGTCATAGAGCTTCAAGGTTGCTTGCTTATGCAACGTAAATCCTCACCTTATCGTTAGGCCTTTTGTATAGCCCTGCTTCGTCTTAGGATTCTGAGGTTGTCGTTTATCACTACCTAAACCCTCACATCTTTCAGGCTATCTGTGTGATAATTTCACATGAATGTAAGCCCTAACTAATAAAATTGATAGGATGAAAAACCTAAATATTTCTCCTCAGAAATGAAGTCAAACAGTAGGGTAGCTTGGGAAGTCACCGAGGTTCTCCTCTGGATCCATGACATCCCCTAGTTCTTCCTCCTTAGACTCTACAACAAAATGTTCCAAATTTGAACCAATCCCCTTTCACACCTCTACGTCCGATTTCCTCTAAAACAAAATTTTCCAAATTTGAACCAATCCTCTTTCACGCTTCTACATCCGATCTCATTGAAAAGTCCTACGCTTTGAAACTCCTTGAAGAAAATATTTCCTGATTTTTATCGAGAGTCTTCTTAGGTGACTTTGGTCATTTAAGATGTAATTAATATTTCATGATTTTTATCGAGAGTCTTCTTAGGTGACTTTGGTCATTTAAGATGTAATTAACTACTTTCTTGACTTTTATCGAGAGTCTTCTTAAGTGACTTTGGTCATTTAAGATGTAATTAACTATAGGCTTGCCCTTATAGGAAGCATGTCTGAACCCAACTTAATATTATTTAATTCTTTATATTAAATAGGGAAACTTATCGCCAAGTATAATGTTCTCGTAGACCAAATGAATGTCATATATTCCTTAGTTTATTTGATCGATCCTCATCCTCAAGTCTTGTGTTTATCCTTCGAGATAGATACAAGATTTGAGGTACAACGCTCTTTCATTTAAACTATGAAAAGTATGGGTCAGTTTGATTTCATATTTTTCTAAAATTAAATATATATATATGTAAATTAAAACGTCCTTCCAAAGCGGGCGACGGGATTTCGATTTCGGTGACCGACAGCTTCTTACGGGAAACTCCTCAACACAAAAATTGCGCCGACATGTTTGAGTTTTTGTTGTTAAGAGTTGACTTTCAATACAAATCATGTGTTTTGTTTTATTTCCATGAATTTTGAGTAGTTTTTCTTTCTTTCTTCTTCCATATGGGAATTAATCATGTGGGATAGAATGATTTAAAGATTTTTTTTTTTATTTTAAAAGTTGTGATTGTATTTTCACTTATTCTTCATTGATTATACAAACTGATCATTTGTGATGCTAAAAGCTGTTATGATGTTATGATTTCACTGAACTGGTAAGAACCACACTAAAATTTGGATAGAGCTATCACAATTGTCTGAGAGGAAGTGCAAATAAATAGGGAGATAAGTTTTTATGGGTGTAGAATTGATGTTTCTAGGGTGACAGGCTAGATTCTTTTATCAATTCGATTGTGAGTTTGGATCCAAGGGCCCCTAGTAGGTTCTATAGAGAGGGCATGATGGGTAATCTATAAGTGAGAGGTTATAATCTACTCAGCACTACTACATAAGCTAGAACAAACTTTAGGTTAATCAATGTTCTTAGCAAGCATCGAGAGGGGGTAAAGATTATGTATGGTCATATTTGTCACAATACATCATTTTATATTTTTAATTATTCAAATCCTACACTGTTAGATTTCTCTGAAAGGGGAGAAATATTTTCTTAATATTTGAATTCGTTTACACTTTATTAGACTTTTAAAATTTGTTCTTACTTTATGAATATAATTAAATTGAACATAAATTTAGTTTTAATCCTTTACAAATATTTTTACACCATTCTCCTGTAATTTTTATCTGCAATTAAGATAGAAGTTTTTTTAAGTCATTACTAAAAAGTTATAGCTTTACATGTGGATTCGATAGTGGGGTTTTTAAAGAAAATCTTATATTTCTTGAAATGATGCATACATTTGCATAGTACCCCTAATGTCAAGGCTTATTAATTCTTTTCTAAATCAATCTATTTATTCACAATAGCCGCTAAATATAATTTGGGCCAAGTTTTTGGCAATCTTTTGGGATATAAATATCATGTAATTGTCGGTCGGGTCGGGGACCTTGTACTCATGACTAAAGTTAGGCTTGTAGTTCTTTGAAGGTATTCACAATTGGTTGTGTTTCCCTTTTCTAAACCTCATTAAATAAATTCAGATCATGCCTAATTCACTACCAAGCCCTTAAGTTTTCTTTTATGGATAAACTTGTAGTAAACAAAAATGTCGAATTAAATGAATTTAAGTCTTATTGAAAGAACGTCCTTATCATCAAATCATTGATTAGGGGCTTCAAATGAGTAATTTATCTTCCTAGCTCAAGCCAATTACCTTAAGATCATCCAATTAGATCAACTTCTAAGTCACAATAATTTAGAAAAATTACAATTTTACCCTTGTTGTAGAAAAGTGATGAGTTGGTTTCTACCTCTTAAACCCATATGTTTCAAACATATAATTAAGTTTACCTTGCTCAATATTATCCATTTACCCTTTGATTTAACCTATATTTTGATTAGGGCTTCAAAATTCCATAATTATCATTTTGCCCTTGACTCTCCACTTCATAATTTCTTAAATTTAACTCAAATGACTTTGAAACCTTCTTAATACCCCACTCATGGATCAATTAAAATATCAAAGGACGACTTATATTTTTCTGATTTTTATTTAGTTCTTAATAATTATTGTTGCTCAATAATAGGGATTTTCAATGTTAATTCCTTTAATTGACCAAAACAAATCCTCTATCCTTATTCAAATTATTTAAGGTTCACCTAGATCAGAGGACCTCTAGGAATAATTTTCATAATTTTTTTTAGTTTTATTTTAATTATTACAATTATTTTTTGATTTGGGTGGCTAATTAAATAGAAAATATAGTTTAATCTAAAAAATTACTTTTTAAATTTTTCTTTAGTTCCTCTGAGTTCAGAGAACTCAAAGAAATAAATTTTGCATTTTGTAATTTTTTTTATTGTAATTATTTTGATGCAAAATTAAATAAAATACATTTTAGGCATTCAAAAATACATAACAATATTAAGAAAATTAAGAAAAATATTTTAAGTGGTCCCAAGTGACCAGGGAACAATTTGTGATATTTTGGTGTATTTTTTATTCTCATGATTTTTATCATTTTTTAATTATTTAAAATTTCGGGAAAATGAAGGGAAATAATTTTTTTATCTAAAACTTGATTTTATTTTTATTGAGTGCCCCTGGTCATAAGTATCACTTCAAACCATTCTTCATAATTTGTTGATATATATTTTATTTATTATAATTATTTCAGTGCAAAAATCTCACTTAGAAAAATAGACTTTGATATTCAGAAAATTCAAATGGGCCTTAAATTTTTACAGGGGCATAATATACTCATTTTCTCCAATGTGGACCAAATTTTGTGATTTTTTTAATTATCTTTTATTTTCTTATTAATTCATGAGTTTTAATGATTTAAATATAAGAAATTTTACCTTTAATTATTTGAACTCCATTTATAATTTTTCTAAGGTCTTCTGACCACAGTGAACCTACCACAGTAAGTCTTGTATTTGTTTGATTTATATTTTAATTTTAATGAATTATTTTATTGGAATAAAGGTACCAAACTTGGAAAATTAGGGCTTTCAATCTTAGGGGTGTCTTCAGTCCTTGGAAAAATTAGAGAGCACTCATAAGAACATAAAGATCAAGCCCTTTGAATTTCATGTCATGTCATGGTGGTTAATATTTAATTATTTATGACTAATATAGGTTCTGGAGTATTAAATTAATAAAAAATAAAATGCATGGCAAATAATTTTAATTTTTGGCTCATAACATTCTCCCCTATTCACTGAGCATAGAGATACTTTTATTTTATTTTAATGATATTTCTACACCAAGTTATCATTTTTCAAAGTTTCTGAATTATTTTAAATAAAAAAAGCCCTAATTTCCTACTTATCCAAGCAATGTCGTGTCATCTTTGGCAGCTCCGAACTCCCACGCTTCCATTAGACGCATGTCAATGCTATTTCAGAGGTTTGTAGAGAGTTGCCCGTAAGAAGCTGTCGATCGCCGGAATTGAAATCTCGTCGCCCGCTTCGGAAGGACGTTGAAGTATTAAATCAAACTGAACCCATATTTTTCATAGTTTAAAATGAAAGAGCATTGTACCTCAAATCATGTATCTATCCCAAAGGATAAACACAAGACTTGAGGATTAGACTCGATCAAATAAACTAAGGAAAGTATGACATCTATTTGGTCTACGAAACCTTTGTATTTGCCCATAATTTCTCTTATTTAATATAAAAGATTAAATAGGGTTTATATTAAGCTGGGTTCAGGCATGCTTCCTATAAGGGCATGTCCCTATAGTTAATTACATCTTAAATGACCAAAGTCACTTAAGAAGACTCTCGATAAAAATAAGGAAATATTATCTTCAAGGAATTTCAAAGGGTGGGACTTTTCAATGAAACCGGGCATAGAGGTGTGAAAGGAGATTGGTTAAAATTTGGAACATTTTATTGTAGAATCCAAAGGAGGAAGAACTATGGGATGTCATGGATCCTAGAGGAGAACCTCGGTGACTGCTCAAGCTATCCTAATGTTTGGTTTGAATTTAGAGGAGAAAATTTTAAGTGATTCATCGTGCCAATTTTATTAGTTAGGGCTTATATTCATGTGAAACAATCACACAAATAGCTTGGAAGATATGAGGATTTAGGTCGTGACAAACAATAACCTCAGAATCCTAAGACGAGTTAGGGCTTATATTGTATAGCAGAGCTATGCAAAGGCCTAAAGATGATGTGAGGATTTATGTTGCATAAGCAAGCAACCTCAAAGTCCTATGGCTTTGTTGTTTAAGTTTAAGGAATGAAGATTGGTTTAGCTGGGGAAGACAGGTTTTACTGTTGAAGATGGTCGTGTTGCCCACCATGCTAGCTCCAAGTTCGTCACCGCGTCGAGTTTGAGTTTTCTAGTGTATCAAGTTATAATGTCAAATCAGGTGGCTCTATGGTTGAAGTTCTTTAAATTTTATGAGAGCATATTAAAGTTGATTAGAGCGACACTATTTAGGATCCTATGGTTCCCTCATTCCGGTACCACTATTTTCTATTGGATTTACTTAGTCCAAATGAACTTACNTAGCACTTCATTCAACGGCCATGGAGGTGGGCTTTTATAAAAATGGGGTTATGGTGGCTGTCTTGGCCAATTAGAAGGTGTAATGTGGTGCTTAGGTGGAGGGCAGAGGAG
>JXCR01131864.1:253846-267944 GCA_002079205.1 Phalaenopsis hybrid cultivar
GTCATGTCAGCAGTAGCTTTAGCCTTCTTGCAGGCAGGGAAGTCTTGAAGGCAGTTCAAACTGAGTTCTGCAGAGGGCTCTTGAACTTCCGGGGCAGCGATCTTCATTACCACGAACGGGGCTTTCCCGAGGATAACCATGAGGTCCTCAAATCTGGCTCCAAACTTGATGGTGGGAGCGACGTTACAGGCGTTGCGATCCGTCGGTAGGTTGCAAGAAAAGGTCAGCGTTGGGTATGCCATCGCGGGCTTTGAAACAGAAAGTTTTAGGGCTAGCTATATGGCCAAAAACCTTGTAATCCTTAGTGCAAGCACTGAAAGTAGAGGTTAGTCTGTACACCAGGCGGGTCTTAATTTACGGGTAATTTTAACATCTTTTTTAAAAGGGTGTAAAATTGATTAATATTTTGAAGTGCACGCAGTACAACACGATTTGATTTAATTTGCAAAGAAGCAAAACAAATGCGAAAAGGAGTTGTGAGAAAGCTTAGGACCCAGTGCGGGACCCAATTCGCGGCAGAAAAATGCCCAGGTGGAGTTAATCCACCAACACACCTATTGGGGGTCCGACCCCACACTAGCAGAAAATGCCCAGGTGGAGTTAATCCACCAACACACCTATTGGGGGTCCGACCCCACATAAAAAATTTAAAGACCCTTAGTGGCCTTCTGAACCCCTCTGTTCAAAGATGGTTGAACAGCTAGTTCTGAAGTCCAAGGAGTTAACTATACTTTCCCAAGGTAGAAATGGGTAAAGTATGCTAACGGAAGAAGGGTAATTTGGTCCAAGAGGGACATGAACATATTACCGATGTGTGAAGATAATATTTCTTGATTTGTATGGAGAGAAAAGCTTGTCCCCAGCAGAGTTGCCAGAAGCTGTTGGCGTTATTTCGGGGATTGGTTTGTGAGGTTGCCCGTAAGAAGCTGTTGGTCGCTGGAATAGAAATCCCGTCGCCCGCTTCGAAAGAACGTTGAAGTATGAAATCACACTGACCTCATATTTTCATAGTTTAAAATGAAAGAGCATTGTACCTCAAATCTTGTATCTATCCCGAAGGATAAACACAAGAATTGAGGATTAGGCTCGATCAAAATAAACTAAGGAAAAATCTTTATTCCTAGGGATCTTTAGGGAAATGAGGCCCCAAATTAAGGGATCTTTATTTAGAAAATCAGGAAAAATATTCTCATTATTCATGGGTGATTAGGAAACTATTTAGAACATTTCTATGAGTTTTATTATTTTATGATTTTTATGAGTTTTTTTAATTATTTAAATATTTAAAATAGGCCAAAAATTAAGTTTTTATTTTAAATATTATTTTATTTTTAGAAAACACCCCTGATCATAGAGAACTCAACAAACTAAGTTTCATAATTTTTTGAGTTATATTTTGATTTTTTAAAAATCATTTCTATGTTAAGAGTGGTATTTATCTATCAAAAATCAATTTAAGTTATCAAATGGACTCAAAATTTTTTGAAACTTTTATGAAGAGTTCTCTGGATTATAAATCACAATGAAAATAAAAAATCAAGTCATTTAAATGTTTATATTTTCCGAAATCAATTGTCTTAGTGATTCAGCATTTGGAAAATTTAAGGATGTTTTAAATGACTTGACCCATGAAATTATTTCCAAAGGTTTCTCTGGTCATGGNTTATCTTCTTAAATGACCCTATTGTTAATTACTTCTTAAATGACCAAAGTCACTTAAGAAAACTCTCGATAAAAATCAAGAAATATTCTTCAAGGAATTTCAAAGGGTGGGACTCTTCAACAAAATCAGATGTAGAAGTGTGAAAGGGGATTGGTTCAAATTTGGAACATTTTATTATAGAATCCAAAATCGGACATGGAGGTGTGCAAGGGGATTGGTTCAAATTTGGAACATTTTATTGTAGAATCCAAAGGAGACTTTTCAATGAGATCGGACAAAGAGGTGTGAAAGGGGATTGGTTCAAATTTGGAACATTTTGTTGTAGAGTCCAAAGGAGGAGGAACTAGGGGATGTCATGGATCCAGAGGAGAACCTCGATGACTTCCCAAGCTATCCTAATGCTAGGGATGTCATGGATCCAGAGGAGAATCTCAGTGACTTCCCAAGCTATCCTAATGTTTGGCTTCAAGGATGTCATGGATCCAGAGGAGGACCTCGGTGACTTCCCAAGCTATCATAATGTTTGGCTTCAATTTTGAGGAGAAATTTTTAGATTTTTCATCCTGCCAATTTTATTAGTTATGGCTTACATTCGTGTGAAATGATCACACGAATAGCCTGGAAGATGTGAGGATTTTGGTCGTGACAAACGACAACCTCGGAGTCCTAAGATGAGTTAGGACTTATATTGTATAGCAGGGCTATGCAAAGGACTAAAGATAAGGTGAGAATTTACGTTCCATAAGCAAGCAACCTCGAAGTCTTATTGCTTTGTTGTTTAAGTCNCGATTTTGAAATTTTTATCCAACCTCATTCATTGGTCAATTAAGACATCAGAGGAGAAAATGTGATTTTTCAAATTTTAATTTATTTTATATAATTATTTTCATGCAAATATAGGATTTTTCAAAGAAAATTCCTAACTTGACCAAGGTAATTTCTAAGCCTTTGAAATTTTTAAAGGAGGTAGACCTAGACTAGAGAAGCCTTTGGATCAAATTTCATGATTTTTTGAATTCTTTGTGATTTATCAGAATTATTTTAAATTATGGGTTATTTGATAAAAATATAATATTTTAAATGATGAAAATTAAGTTTTGTGTCTTTGAAAAATCTCTCTAAGGTTAGAGAACCTAGAGGAGCAAATTTCATATTTTTCTGATTTTTATTTGATTTATTGAAATTATTTTAGTGAAAACTCATTTTTAGCCTTTAAAAATTATTTTTAAGCTTTGAAATTCAACAAAAATCAGGAAAAATGTTCTAATTATTCCTAAGTGATTAGGAATCAATTTAGAATATTTCCATGAATTTTGTTATTTTTGTTGTTTTTTAATAAATTTGTAAATATTTAAAATATGCTAAAAATCCAGTTTTGATTCTAAATATTATTTTATTTTTATAAAATATCTATGGTCACAAAGTACTCAAAAAACTAAGTTTCATAATTTTTTTAGTTATATTTTGATTTTTTAAAAATTATTTAAGTGTCAAAAGTAGTATTTATCTTTAAAAATCAACTTAAGTTATCAAATGAACTCAATATTTTGAAATTTTTGTAGTGAGTTCTCTATATCATAAAAAATAGAGGAGATCAAAAATCAATTCATTTAAATATTTATATTATCCAAAATTAATTATTTTAGTAATTTAGTGTTTGTAAAATTTAAGTGCATTTTAAATAAATTAACTCATGAAATTATTTCCAAAAACTTTTGTGGTCATGGTGGACCTTCCAAAAATTTCTTTGAATTTTCTAGTCAATTAACTAATTTCCATGATTATTTTAAAAAAATAATGTGCAAGAACTTGAAAAATATGGATTTACGTATAGGAATCTCCTCTAACTTTGGAAAAATCAGAGGATGTTTCCCTTGACAAAGACCACAACATGCCAAAATTTCAAGCCAAGGTGATGTATCAATATGCATGGAGAATCAAATGATCTCAAACAGTGTTTAATTAATTAAAAATATTTTATGAATCAAATGGACTTGAAATTTATTCCACATTATTCTCCTCTGTTCACAGAGCAAGAGTGTATTTTTATTTTATTTTTGTGATTTTTCTACATAAAGTTATGGATTTTTGAAGTTTAAGGAGTTTAAATAAATAGAAAAAGCCTTATTTTTCTACTTATCCACGCGGCGCCATGTAGATCCTAGGCGGCTCTGAAACTCCACGCGGCGTGCTCCTATTTGACTCTGTCGTCCACACCAGCAGCCATGCGTCCCGCTTTTTATGTAAAGAAGCATTGTCCGGCTTCATCTTGGCCATCCATTTGATAAACGCGCGATCGGACGACGCGTGGTCATCGTCCCCAATGGCTTAGGCCGAGAGCCGTCCACCTTCAAGGCTTATGATCTCTCTCATTTCTCAACCAAATTAAGTGAATCTTTTTTTAAAATGCTCGTCTTAGTGAGACGAACACATCCACACGGTTAATGTGTCATGAAATCAAGCCCAAGTAAATGGAGAATCAAAATAGGCTCGGGAGGAGGAGAAGTTTTATACCTTTGCTATGAGAAGAAGGCTTTAATCAGATGTGCTCGGCATGTTCATTGGGGTCCAAGGAGGCTAGGGATTAAGCCTCTTACTGTGGTGTAAGACCTAGGTATGAATTCAACCAAGCTCGATTTCAGGTGTTGGTCTAGAGCTATGGTGGAGGCTATTTCAGAGGGCAATTTGATGGGCTTTATCTTCTCTTGCTGTTGTGAAGGTGTGGGCACAAGCAATTGAAGTTTGGTGGAATTTTGAGAGATATCTTGTTTCTGCCCTAATTTTTAAGCTCAAAATTAGGGTTATACGGGGGGAATCAAGGCAGTGGAGTGATTGGAATGGGCTGTGGAGATCTCATGGAAGCTCTGTGAGTGATTTGGGAGGCTCTCTTTGAGAAAACTTTAGCAAACCTCCCATGGCCGTGGAGGTGGGTTTTTATAAAAATGGCCATGGGGTGGCTCTCAGGGCACAAGTTTGGGTGCATTGTGGTGCTACCTCCCATGGCCGTGGAGGTGAGTTCTTATAAAAATGGTCATGGGGTGGCTCTCAGGGCAAATGTTTGGGTGCATTGTGGTGCTTAGGGGTGATTTTAAATAAAAATGGCCATGGGGTGGCTCTCAAGGCATAAGTTTGGGTGCATTGTGGTGCTTAGGTGAGCAGAGGAGCTCTTCAATTTGATTTGGATGAGCTGGCCTCTATGTTTGATTTTGGGTGAGGTGTCATGGGGGTGGCTCTCGGGTTTTAGCTTTTTCGGCCACTAGGTTGGCCGGCCGGCCAAGGGGAGGTGACTAGGAGCTCAAGTAACCTGGGGGAATATGTCACAGCAATTTAGTGCAATAATACCGAATTTTGGTAAGGATATCTTAAGCACATGCATTTTTGGAAATAATAACCCTTAATTTGGGGGACCTTTGGTCCATCGCATGATTTAGGTGGCTTCATAGTGTTTGGATTGGTAACTAAGTTCAAATAATGGTTGGGATGGAGTTAAATTGGTGACTTTAGGGTGGTTAGGTCACATTTAGTGCATGGGTCCAAATGGGTGCAAATGACCAAGTCTTGGGTTTGGTCTAGGCTAACCATGTCAATTAGCCCAATTAATTGTTGCATTTGGTGTAGATGATCATAAGACAACTTTGGTGAAGGATGGAAGTGGTCTTGAGCTCAATTGAAGGATCAATTTGAGGGAATTTTGAACTTTAATCAATTTAGTCATGGTAGGCTAGGCTTGGGTCTAGCTTGGGTTAGCCTTGGGCTAAATCCAAATTGATTGTTGTAAATGGTCAATAGGGACCTCATGAAGAGTTTTCAACATGAATTGGATGTCAATTTGGAGGCTAAGGATATCAATTGGGTGAAATTTGGGGACTTAGCCAATTTAAAGCAAAATTTGGGAATTTTGAATTTAGGCCAAAATCAAATGGATTTGAGGCTTCAACAAGACTAATTTATGGTTGATTTTGATGTATAGGAATGTTATCAAGATTTTGCAACATTAATTGGGGCCAATTGACTAGGCTATNTAGTTTTGGGCTTTTCCGGCTACTAGGCTGGCCGGCCAGCCAGGGGGAGGTGGCTAGGAGCTTAGGGAACCCAGAGGAATCCATCACAGCAATTTAAAGCAAATGTGCCTGGATTTGTCAAAGATATCTTAAGCATGTGCATTTTTCGAAATAAGATCCCTTAATTTTGGGGACCCTTGGTCCATGGCTTGATTAAGGTGATTTCATGGTGTTTGGACTGGTCACTAAGTCCACCTAATGGCTGTGGTGGAGTTAATTTGGTGGCTTNACAGGGCTTCAAGCTCAAAATTGAGCTCCGGCAAGGGGAATGGGTGAGGGAAAAAAGTTGAAATGTACTGAGAGGAACGTAGGGAAGCTCTGTGTGAAGTTTGGAGAAGCCTCTCTAAGGAAATTTCAGCACACCTACGATGGCCGTGAGAGGTGAGTTTTTATAAAAATGGCCATGGGGTGGCTCTCAGGGCATAAGTTTGGGTGCATTGNATTTTACCCTAAAACACCCCAAAATTACCAAAATACCCCTCTTGGACCCAAAATTCCAAAAATTCCAAACATTGCTAGGAAATCCCAATAAATCCCAAATATTCCCAGTTTCATTTCTCTCAAATACCACATGACTCAATTTGGCAAATTTGACCATCTTTAACCAAAATCCCCAAATTGCCCTTTAAAGATCCAAATTTCCCCAAATCCAACTCAAATGTCCATCAATTTGATCTCAATTGACCCCAATTCCAATCCTAAACTCAAATTAACTTTTTATATGACCAAAATAAATGAAATCCAAGCTCAATTGGTTCATGATTTGAGTCTAATTTTGATTTGGGTCAAACAATTTTGATCATATGACTTAATCTCACCAAATTGAACCCATAGCCTAGTCAATTGGCCTCAATTAATTTTGCAAAATCTTCATAACATTCCTATACATCAAAATCAACCATCAATTGCACTTGGTGAAGCCTCATTCCATTTGATTTTGGCCTAAATCCAAAGTTCCCAAATTTAGCCCCAAATTGGCTAAGTCCCCAAATTTCACCNTCATTTGGTGTAGATCATCACAAGGAACAACTTTGGTGAAGGATGGAAATGGTTTTGAGTTCAATTGAAAGGTCAATCTGAAGGAATTTTAAACTTTAATCAATTTGGTTATGTTGGGCTAGGCTTGGGTCTAGCTTGGGTTGGCCTTGGGCTAAGTCCAAATTGATTGTTGTAAATGGTAANCAATTAATTTGGACTTAGCCCAAGGCTAACCTAAGCTAGACCCAAACCTAGCCCAACATAACCAAAATGATTAAGGTTTAAAAATCATTCAAATTGACCCTTCAATTGAACTCAAAACCATTTCCATTCTTCACCAAAGTTGTTCCTTATGAACATCTACACCAAATGCAACAATTAATTGGGCCAATTAACATGGCTAACCTAGCCCAAACCCAAGTTTTGGTCATTTGCACCCACTTGGACCCATGCANTATGAAGAGTTTTAAATATGAATTGGATGCCAATTTGGAGGTTAAGGCAATCAATTGGGTGAAATTTGGGGACTTAGCAAATTTGGGGCTAAATTTGGGAATTTTGGATTTAGGCCAAAATCAAATGGATTTGAGACTTCACCAAGGCCAATTGATGGCTGATTTTGATGTATAGGAATGTTATAAAGATTTTGCAACATTAATTGAGGCCAATTGATTAGGCTATGGGTTCAATTTAGATAGATTAGGTCATATGGTCAAAATTAGGGCTTTGACCCAAATCAAAATTGGGTTCAAATCATGGACCAATTGAGCTTAGATTTGGCTTAGGTTGGTCATATAAAAAGTGAATTTTAGTTTATGATTGGAATTTGGGTCAATTATGATCAAATTGATGGACATTTGAGTTGGATTTGGGGAAATTTGGGTCTTTAAAGGGCAATTTAAGGATCTTGGTTAAAGATGGTCAAATTGGCCAAATTGGGTCATGTAGTAGTTGAGAGAAATGAAATCAGGAATAATTAAGATTTGTTGGGATTTTCTAGGAATTTCTGGAATTTTTGGGATTTTGAGCCCAAGAGGGGTATTTTGGTAATTAGAGGGTGTTTTAGCGGTAAAAGGCCAAGATGGGTATTTTGGTAGAGTTGAGGTATCAATCATCACCAATAAGCCATGGACCAAAGGAAACCCTTATTTTGGGGAGACTCATCTACATTACATGTTCTTATATCTTCACTACACTCAAGTTCAGGTGGTTTAACCAATTGGGCTAGTTGAAAACATTACCTAACTACTATTTTCTTCAAAATACTTTTTATCTTCAAAATATTCTTTAAAATGTTCATTCAGTAGATGTTCAACAATTTTCATGCAAAAACATTCATTATCTCTCTAAACGGCAGGGTATTTTATAGATTTCGCAATGTTAAAAGTCACTTTTTGATCATTTACTCTCATAGTTAATTCTCCTTTTTGAACATCTATCATAGCTTTTCCAGTAGTTAAAATGATCTCCCTAAAATGATAGGTATTTTCTTATCTTCCTCCATATCTAAAACAATGAAATCCATGGGAAAGGTCCCTAAAATGATAGGTATTTCTTTATCTTCCTCCATATCTAAAACAATGAAATCCATAAGAATCTAAAATGATAGGTATTTCTTTATCTTCCTCCATATCTAAAATAATGAGATCCACAGGAAAGGTTAACTCTCATTATTAATTCTCCTTTTTGAACATCTATCATAGCTTTTCCAGTAGCTAAAAATGGTCTCCCTACGATAGGTATTTCTTTATCTTCCTCCATATCTAAAACAATGAAATCCATAGAAAAGATAAATTTGTAAGTATTTCTTTATCTTCCTCCATATCTAAAATAATGAAATCCACAAGAAAGATAAATTTATCCACTTTTACTAACACATCTTCTATATATTTCTTTATCTTCCTCCATATCTAAAATAATCAAATCCACAGGAAAGATAAATTTATCAAATTTTTGAACATCTATCATAGCTTTTCCAGTAGCTAAAAATGGTCTCCCTAAAATGATAGGTAACTTTATCTTCCTCCATATCTAAGACAATAAAATCCACCGGAAAGATAAATTTGTGAACTTTTACTAACACATCTTCTATAACTCCCTTAGCATATGTAACTGATCGGTCTGCTAATTGAAGAGTTATAGAAGTAGGTGAGACTTCTCCTAATCCTAGTCTTTTGAAAATTGATAGAGGCATAAGGTTAATGCTGGCTTCCAAATAAAATAAAGCTATTCTATATAATTTTCAACGATAGCACATGGTATAGTGATGTTGGCTCCCAAGTCACATAAAGCTCTTCCATAAAATTTTTCACATAAGATTAATGCTTGCTCCCAAATCACATAAAGCTCTTCCATAAAATTTTTCACCGATAGCACACGGTATAGTGAAATTTCCAGGATCTTTTAATTTTTCAAGAAGCTTTTTTTGAATAATTGCACTACACTCTTCGTTAAGTGCAACAGTCAGGATCTTTTAATTTTTCAGGAAGCTTTTTCGGAATAATTGCACTACACTCTTCGCTAAGTGGATCTTTTAATTTTTCAAGAAGCTTTTTCTAAATAATTGCACTACACTCTTTGCTAAGTGCAACAGTTTCATTTTAGGAAGAAATAATCGCACTACACTCTTCGCTAAGTGCAACAGTTTCATTATCTGAGAACTTCCTCTTCTTATTCAGAATATATTTCATAAACTTCACATAATTGGGCATTTGCACTAAAGCTTCTACGAAGGGAATAATCACCGTTAACTTCTTAAGAATTTCCAAAAATTTTGAAAATTGTTTACTTTGTTTATGTTGCAAGGAAACGATAGTGGATGTTTTTCCACGGTAACTTCATTGGTGTAAATGGATACTCTAAATCTGGGTATTCGTGATCCTTTGCTTTTTTGATATCCACTTTTTCTTTTTCAGTTTCTGTTTCTTTTTGTACTCTTGTCTCTAATTCCTTTCCACTTCGTAATTGAATCACCTTGATTTGTTATTTTCCGTGATCTTTAGGATTTGGCTCCACAGTACTCGAAAAAGTTCCTATTGTTTGGTTACTAAGTGCAGTGGCGATATGCCCTAATTGGTTCTCAATATTCTTAATAGCAGTTCCTGGATTTTGTAATTAATTTTTTTGAATCTTTAGATGATTTCCTTGATTTTGTAATTGTTGACCCATGTTTAATATCAACTCTTCCATAGATAACTTCTTCTCCTTGATTTGAGTTTTACTGTTAAATCCTTGAGGATAAGAAGGTCTATAGTTAACATTTCCTTGGTTGGATGAATTTCCTAATGGGNCTCTTTAGGTCTTTGCATAGCCCTGCCATACAATATAAGACCTAACTCGTCTTAAGATTCCAAGTTTGTCGTTTGTCACGACCTAAATCCTCACATCTTCTAGGCTATTTGTGTGATCATTTCACATGAATGTAAGCCCTAACTAATAAAATTGGCAGGATGAAACACCTAAATATTTCTCCTCAAAACTGAAGCCAAACATTAGGACAGCTTGGGAGGTCACAAGGGTTCTCCTCTTGATCCATGACATCCCCTAGTTCTTCTCCCCTTAGATTCTACAATAAAATGTTCTAAATTTGAACAAATCCCCNTTGGGGTGTTCTTTCCTCCGGGCCTCGGTGGGAATCCAAACCGATGCTGGCCGATCCAGAATATGAGATTTAGCCTCAAGCGGGATGTATGATCCTGGGCTCCGCGGTGCGCATTGATCCGTCCCTAGTGGGACATACAGCTCGTTTGCCACAAAATCTGGAGTCTGAGACTCGTTGGTGCTTGACGTGTATTCTTCTAAGGTATTGAAATGTTGTAGATGTAAAACGTTGTAGTCCGGGCATTCTACAAATGCGCCCGTGACTGATGTTCTAGTTGGTATCTCGATGTTGCATGTTGGGCAACCTCTGCACAAGAATCTGGGACTGGGGGTACAGCTGATCCTGTCAGAAATCCTGATTCTTCATCTGTAATGGGCAGGCTGGCAGAGGTCTCTCTCAGATCTGGATCGTAGATATGTCCCTCAGGAATGGGGGTAAGAAAACCGTTTATGTTTCTTTGGCGGTTGCACTCCTGTCGCAGGAAGGCTCTCTGTTTCATTTGGCTCGCATTTCTACGTTGTGTTCTGCGGAGTGGAGTATTTGGCAGTTGTTCACTGTGAGCAGCTATTAAGCCCCTCGCCGAAGTAGCTATCATGGAGGGCAGTTGGCTGGGCCCCTCCATCGGATCTTGTTCTGCTATCACGTTTTTACCCTTNCTTTAACAAGTAAATAACTTATCTCTACATTTCTCCCCAAGAACACTCCTTGAAGTTCCTCTGAATCTCTTCCTTTCTTTACAACACACAGAATTCCCACCTCAAGAACACTCCTCGAAGTTCCTCTGAATCTCTTCCTTTCTTTACAACACACAGAATTCCTCAAAAACTCCTCAAAGTTCCTCTGAATCTCTTCCTTTCTTTACAACACACAGAATTCCTCTAAAGCGGCAAGGAGGAAGAAATCTCTCACTTTCCCTCCACTTTTACAATCTCTCGAAGAATTCAAAACTCCTCGAAGTTCCTCTGAATCTCTTCCTTTCTTTACAACACACGGCAAGGAGGAAGAAATCTCTCACTTTCCCTCTACTCTTACAATCTCTCAAAGAATTCCTCATAAGGAGGAAGAAATCTCTCACTTTCCCTCCACTTTTACAATTTCTCGAAGAATTCCTCACAATTATACCCTCTAGCAAGCTTTATACACACTAATGGATCCTTTCTAACCTTCAGGACTCCAAAAGTCTCTCTCTAGTTTCTCTATTTTTGGCCAAAATGTTCTCTTTAAAGATGTGGATGAGTTTTCCCAAGAGTTGCTTACGCACCCCTCCAAAATCCGGCCTTATCCATTGTACATGTCACAAAACCGTCGATCCCGCCATCGGCGGTCTCGATGGTGCCGTCGGCGGCCTTCTGAAGAATTTATCCTGTAGCCTCGGGAAAAGCTCGCCGTCAGCGACCTCGATGGCGTCGTCCGCGCCTTAGTGCAATTCTCCACATTTTGGTCCTTTTTGCTCCAAATTCGCTCATTTTTTCATCTTTTTGCTCCATTGACCCTAATTCATCATTCCTACAACAAAACATCAAAAATACCTTTCTTATCAATATCATTAAAAACAGTATAAAAGAGGTATGAAAATCTCAACATATTTTCCTCTAGTCAATGATCACTAAGTTCACTCTTAGGAGAAGGTCTACCAACATTGACCCCTTTCAACTTTCTAGGGTATGAAAATCCTTTAAAATTAAATTTACTCCCAATATACGCTGTTTGGGTTCAAACCAGGATGACACCACAAAATGACCAGATTAGCTATGACAAACCCTGATTTGGTCAAACCCTTACCCAATAGTTACTAGAATGACCATTTGGTCAATACAGACATCCAAGTGACCCAATTGGTTAAATTTGGTCAAATTGGTCAACTATTGTCAAATTGGTCAACTTTGGCCAACTGGTCAAAATTGGTCAACTTTGCTCAAACTAGCCCATTTGGACAACCTTAACACCAAAAATGGTCAAAATGGACTATTTGGTCAACCTAAGCACCAAATGGGTTAAATTAAACCATTTAATCAAACATGGAACCCATTAGTCAAACTTTGGTCAAAATAATCAATTTTGAACCTCATGGTCACCACATTGACCATTTGGTCAAAAAATAGACCTAAATGATCATCATATGGTCAAGACATCACCATATCGTCAATTTGACCATCCTAGTCAACCTTTCTCAACTTTGGTCAAACTAGCTCATTTGGTCAACCTTAACACCAAAATTGGTCATAATGGACTATTTTTTCAACCTAAGCACTAAATGGGTCAAATTAGACCATTTGATCAAGCATGGACCTTGTGGGTCAAACTGTGGTCACAATGGTCAAGTTTGAACCTTATGGTCACCAAATTGACCATTTGGTCAAAAATAGACTCAAATGATCACCATATGGTCAATTTTACCATTCTGGTCAACCTTGGTCAACCATGGTCAAATTCAAATCATATCACCAAATCTAATGACCCCATGACTAATTTAACCATGACATGGTCAAGAAAGTCACCTGGGTCAACCCTGAACCTAAATTGGTCAACCATGATAAAACCTGGTTAGCCATTGTCACCTTGGTCAAACTTGGTCAACCTTACCCTTTTTTGTCAAAATTTGGCCTTTTCATCAAATTATTTTATTCTCTTAATTGATTAATTACTTAATTTATTAAAAAGAATGAAATTAAAGATTAATATACCTAGAATTTAAGTTTAAAATCATGGTTTAAACCCATGGCCATCCGAAAGTAATGTTTTATACCTAAACCCTAAATTCACTACATGAGAAATTGCTAATGGTTCACCCACCCATGAAACATACAATGAAATTAAAAATATTCATGAATGACTCATGAGTCATGACCTCTGACTCAAGACAAAAACCATATTGAAACCATCATGAAAGGAAGAGGTACGTGTCATTCCTTCATAAAATATAGAATGAAGATGTGGGAAGATCATCACTCACCTTCACCTTCATTCAATGAGAGAAAGATCCATCTAAGACCTTATCCCACACATAATTAATGAGAAGCATATGTGTCATTAATGCGTGGTCGACTAGCACTAATGGTAAATATGCAGTTCAATCCCATAAAAAATAAATTAAGTATAAATAAATTTATCTTTTAAAATCTCTAAGCTACCAAGCCCGTAATAATAATGCAAATATATGTATCGGTCAATTAATAAAGGGGTCTAATGGAATCTTAAGTATTGATCCCACAGGGAGTTGGAAATTCTTAAGGTTATAATGTTAAACAAAATATTCAAACTACAAAACTTAAGTGAGCAAAACAAATCCAAAGTAAATTTAATGTGCACTAAATGAAATGCAGTTAAAAGAACTAAGTTAACTAAACTAATTACTAAACTTCAAAAATAAACTTATAAAGACTAAATAAAGTTTGAAATAAAGTGTTCAAATTTAAGAAAGTATAATTCCCTTTTATAATGAGTTTATGGAATGTGATGAAATTAAAATCATTTAAAATACATATAAAATTGTATTGTGCCAAAAAGGAGTAATCTTATTCTTTACCATCTAAGAGTGCAAAAAGAACATTGAATAATCCAGAATTTGGTCTCTACATCCGTGATTAGGTTGAGAGGATACTAACTGTCACTCTAGAGCTCTCACTTCTTCCTCACTTGAGGGCTAAAAATCTCACTTTTATTTCCATGCAACTGGTCCAAATTGGGGATTTCCTTAAAATCTCCAATTATGAGCCCATCAATGTATATTTCCCTATTTATTTGCACGCAATCCCATAAATTACATTCTCACCCATGAAATTAAATGTGAATATT
>JXCR01131864.1:268361-308087 GCA_002079205.1 Phalaenopsis hybrid cultivar
TTCTTCGATATTGCAGCAATCTGTGAAGCTAACATAGATATTGCATCAAAATCATGGATGCTAGCTACTCTTTTAGGTTTTACATGCTCAGAGGGCCATTAAAAATTATTGGTAGCCATTTCTTCTATTAATGAATAAGCCTCATCAAAAGGTTTTGACATTAAAGAACCGGTAGTCATCTCTTCTATTAACGAATAAGCCTCATCAAAAGGTTTTGACATTAAAGAACCACCAGTTGGCAGCCATCTCTTCTATTAATGAATAAGCCTCATCAAAAGGTTTTGACATTAAAGAACCACCAGTCGCAACTTATAATCGATCCAAGAGATCCTACTAATCCATTATAAAAGGTTTGAATTATTAACCAGTTTGGTAACGAATGATGAGGGCATTTCTTAAGAAGATCTTTAAATTTCTCCCAAGCTTCATATATTGACTCTCCATCAATCTGACAGAACGATTTTATGTCATTTCTTAGTTTAGCAGTTTTGGATGGAGGGAAATATTTGGATAGAAATTTCTGTGACAGTTCTCCTCATGTTCTAATAGATCCAGGCGCTAACGAATTTAACCACAACTTGGCTTTATCCCTCAGTGAAAAAGGAAAAAGTCTAAGTCTAATAGCATTGTTTGAGACTCTATCATATTTAAAAGTAACACATAGTTCTAAAAAACTAGCAAGGAGCAAGTTAGGATGTTCATTTGATGTGCCTCCAAATTGATTGTTTTGTACCATTTGGATAATAGCAGGTTTAAGCTCAAATGAATTAGCAGCTACNTATGGCTAGACCCTAGGCTACTAAATAGGACAAACTAAACCTCAACCAAAAAATGAGGTCAACAGCACTCGAGAGAGGGTAAAGAATAGGTGTGCTCCTATTTGACACAATACATTAAATTTATCTAAATTTATTAGATTCCTTCAATGATTATAAACTCATTACAAGGGGAAGGATATTTTATGAAAATTTGAACTCTTCTATTCATTGTTAGTTTAGAATTGCTTAGTGGTAACTTTACATTTTTAGCCTTTTAGATTATCTTGCATTTTACATTCTAAATTTGCCAAGCATACTTAGTATTCCTTTTAATTTTGTAAGATTAGGTAATACACAAAAAAATTTTATCATTTCCTATATAAGTTAAATGTAGTTTAAAGTGAATTTTACTAAACTCATCCTATAAGAGTTTTGTCTATCCTTGTGGGATCGATACTTATGACTCTATTAGAGCCCTATATTACATGAAATGATACGTATACTTGCATAGTACCCCTAGTATATAAACTATTTTATTAACTTCATATAATATTGAATTTTGCACACTAACTGTTTAATATAAATTGGGTCAAGCTTTTGGCCATATTTCAGAACTAAAATAATTGCATAATTTGGGTCGAGTCACTTGTGCCTGTACTATTCTCCTATTTAAAACTTTCAAATTTTTTTCTCTCTTCCTTCATATTTATTATGAGCTCTACTGTTTTTAAATTAATCAAAAATTGAAGTTTGGGGGAAGGGAGAAAAATTTTTTAAAACTAAACTTTATTTGTCCTCATTAAATTATATTTTTAAAATTAATTTAGCATGACCTATGGTATGTGGTGTTAACTTTAAATGACTATATTTTTTATTTTATAGATGTCATAGCAGACTTAAGTAAAAGTTTTAAATAACAAAGGTTAGTTCTAAGGTTAAGATATTTAGTATAAAAGTATAACATTATGCTTTACTCTTCAAAGCAAAGGAAATTGTAATTTTGAAATATTAAAGATATTAGATATACACTTAAAAATAATGAATTGATACTCTATGAAAAATATTTTTCAAAGCTAATACACATGTATTAAGTAAGGAAATGTGAGAAGTTTTTAACCTTAAGAAGAGGATGGTAAAGTTCAAAATCATTAAAGGTTATACAGATATAGTAATCCTCACATAAAGAAAGAAGGAAAGAAAGGGATGAAAATGATCCTCTAAGAAAAATAAAAGCAAAAGCGAAAAGAAAAAATATATATATGTGAGAAGAATCTTAAGGAGATGCCTAATAAAAAATTGGCTTCATTTGAATCATCTTAAGGAAAGGGACATAATTACATTTTTGACCTTATTTTTAAATTATAAACATCTTTACTAATAGAATTCTCATGAAATTCTTTTTATTGTAATTCTTCTAGGCATCCTCAGAATGACAAAGTACAGTTATTCTTGAAATGAATAGAAAATCAGAACTCTTAGACTTGACTACTAGATATTCTTACATTTTAGTTTTAACGTGAGTTATTTACTTTTTTTTCCAAAATTTTACTATTGCATTTATAGGACAAAAACTATAGAAATCTTTGAGTAAAACTCATTCCATAAATTATGAATTTTCACATAGTACAAAGAATTACTTGAGGACAAGTAACATTTAAGTTTGGTGAAATTGATACACTTTCAAATTACTTATTATTAATATACATTTACTGTTCATTTTATGCACATTTTTTGATAATATTGTACTTTAAAGGAAGGTATTTTGCATTTTTTTGGTTTCAGGTACAAGAAATGGATCTTTAGAGAAAATGAGAGCAATATGGCACAACATCATATGGCACCATAATGCCAACCTTTCGCACCATAGTGTCAGCTATCCGACGTGGTGGGCGCCATAGGGCCCCAGAGTGGAGTCATAGCACCAAAAACAGTTTCTCTATAAGATGCAATGAATTTGGATGAATTTTGAAACTTGAAGTGTCCCTTGGTTATGTTCAAAGATCTATTAAAAAGGGTAAATGCCTGAATGAAAATAAGTACTTTGGAGACTTTCATAAGACTTATAGGAGAGTTAGAGAGTCTAGAGAAGGTGCGTGAGTTCATATTTGAGAGAGTTTGTCTTTTGTAAGAAAAGTTTGGAGATTTTTTGAAGGAAAGTTTAGAAATTACTTGGGAAGAAGACATAAGATAAGAACTTCATATTTATGTTTGAGTTTCTGTTGTTAAGAGTTGGCCTTCAATACAAATCATGTGTTTTGTTTTATTTCCATGAAAATTGAGTAGTTTTTCTTTCTTTCTCCTTCCATATGGGAATTAATCATGTGGGATAAAATGATTTAAAGATTTTTTTTTTATTTTAAAAGTTGTGATTGTATTTTCTTTTATTCTTTATTGACTTTACAAATTGGCCATTTGTGATGCTAAAATCTGTTGTGATGTTATGATTTCACCGAACTAGTAAGTACCACGCTAAACTTTGGATATAACTATCACAATTGTCCAAGGGGAAGTGCAAATAGATAGGGAGATAAGTTTTTATTGGCGTAGAATTGGTGTTTCTAGGGTGACAGGCTAGATTCTTTTATCAATTTGATTGTGAGTTTGGATCCAAGGGGCCCTAGTAGGTTCTATAGAGAGGGCATGATGGGTAATCTAGAAGTAAGAGGCTATAATCTACTCAGCACTACTACATAAGCTAGAATAAACTTTAGGTTAGCCAATGTTATTAGCAAGCATCGAGAGGGGGTAAAGAATATGTATTGTCATATTTGTCACAATACATCATTTTATATTTTTAATTATTCAAATCCTACACTTATTAAGATCTCTTTGAAAGGGGAAAGATATTTTCTTAATATTCAAACTCTTTTAAACTTTACTAGGCTTTTAAAAAATTTTCTTACTTTGTGCTTATATTTAAATTGAACATAAATTTAGTTTTAATCCTTTACAAATATTTCGACACCATTCTCCTATAATCTTTATCTGCAATTTAGATAGAAGTTTTTTTAAGTCATTATTAAAAAGTTATAGCTTTCCCTGTGGGTTTGATACTGGCGTTTTTAAAGAAAATCCTATATTTCATGAAATGATGCATATATTTGCGTAGTACCCCTAGTGTCAAGACTTATTAATTCTTTTCTAAATCAATCTATTTATTCACAATAGATGCTAAATATAATTTGGGCCAAGTTTTTGGCAATCTTTTGGGATATAAATATCTATGTAATTGTTGGTCGGGTCGGGGACCTTGTACTCATGACTAAAGTTAGGCTTGCAGTGCTTTGAAGGTATTCATGATTGGTTGTGTTTCCCTTTTCTAAACCTCATTAAACAAATTCATATCAGGATTAATTCACTACCAAGCCCTTAAGTTTTCTTTTATGGATAAACTTGTAGTAAACAAAAATGTCGAATTAAATGAATTTAAGTCTTAATGAAAGAACGTGCTTATCATCAAATCACCAATTAGGGGCTTCAAATGAGTAAGTTATCTTCCTAGCTCAAGCCCATTACCTTAGGATCATCCAATTAGATCAACTTCTAAGTCACAATAATTTAAGAAAATTACAATTTTACCGTTGTTGTAGAAAAGTGATGAGTTGGTTTCTACCTCTTAAACCCATATCTTTCAAACATATAATTAAGTTTACCTTGCTCAATATTATCCATTTATCCTTTGATTTAACCTACATTTTGATTAGGGCTTCAAAATTCCATAATTATCATTTTGCCCTTAAGGCTCTCCACTTCATAATTTCTTAAATGTAACTCAAATGACTTTGAAACCTTCTTGGTACCCCACTCATGGGTCAATTAAAATATCAAAGCATGACTTATATTTTTCTGATTTTTATTTAGTTCTTAATAATTATTGTAGCTCTATAATAAGGATTTTCGATTTTAATTCATTTAATTGACCAAAACAAATCCTCTATCCTTAATCAAATTATTTAAGGTTCACCTAGATTAGAGGACCTCTAGGAATAATTTTCATAATTTTTTTTTAGTTTTATTTTAATTATTATAATTATTTTTTGATTTGGGTGGCTAATTAAATATAAAATATAGTTTAATCTAAAAAATTACTTTTTAAATTTTTCTTTAGTTCCTCTGAGTTCAGAGAACTCGAAGAAATAAATTTTGCATTTTGTAATTTTATTTTTTTATTGTAATTATTTTAATGCAAAATTAAGAAAAATACATTTTAAGCATTCAAAAATACATAACCATATTAAGAAAATTAAGAAAAATATTTTAAGTGCTCCCAAGTGACCAAGGAACAATTTGTGATATTTTGGTGCATTTTTTATTCTCATGATTTTTATTATTTTTTAATTATTTAAAATTTTGAGAAAATGGAGGGAAATAAACTTTTTATCTAAAACTTGATTTTATTTTTATTGAGTGCCCCTGGTCATAAGGATCACTTCAAACCATTCTTTATAATTTTTTATATATATTTTATTTATTATAATTATTTTATTGCAAAAATCCCACATAGAAAAATAGACTTTGATATTCAGACAATTCAAACGGGTCTCAAATTTTTACAGGGGCATAATATACTCATTTTCTCCATTGTGGACCATATTTTGTGATTTTTTGAATTATCTTTTATTTTCTTATTAATTCATGAGTTTTAATGATTTAAATATATGAAATTTTACCTTTAATTATTTGAACTCCATTTATATTTTTTCTAAGGTCTTCTGACCACAGTGAACCTACCACAGTAAGTCTTGTATTTTTTTTATTTATATTTTAATTTTAATGAATTATTTTATTGGAATAAAGGTACCAAACATGGAAAATTAGGGCTTTCAATCTTAGGGGTGTCTTCAGTCCTTGAAAAAATCAGAGAGCACTCCTAAGAACATAAAGATCAAGCACTCTGAATTTCATGTCATGTCATGGTGGTTAATATTTAATTATTTATGACTAAAATAAGTTCTGGAGTATTTAATTAATAAAAAAATAAAATACATGGCAAATAATTTTAATTTTTGTCTCATAATATTCTCCTCTATTCATTGAGCATAGAGATACTTTTATTTTATTTTAATGATTTTTCTACACCAAGTTATGATTTTTCAAAGTTTTTGAGTTATTTTAAATAAAAAAACCCTAATTTCCTACTTATCCAAGCGATGTTATGTCATCCTTGGCAGCTCCGAACTCCCGCGCTTCCATTAGAAGTCGCTGTCCACATCTGCTGCCACGTCTCACGCGCTTTATGCACCGCTCTCTCATCCGACTTCATCACAAACGTCCATGCAATACACGCAAAAACGGATGACATCCGTTCATCATCCCCATCAGGCTCAAATTGAGAGTCGTGCACACTAAAACCTCTAGATCATGCTCGATACATAACCAAATTAAGTGTGGCTTGTTCATACACCTCCATCTGGGCCAGATAAACCTATCTATACGGTCACATTCATATGAAATACATGGTTACTTCATAATTGATGAAACTAGGGATTTTTTGTTATACCTTTGCCTAAGAGTTGAGGAGTCGGTTGGTTTTGTTCTAAAGCTTTGTCTTTGTCCCGCAAACGTCTTTGAAGCGTTTAATTGATCTATGGTTGCGTCTACATAGGAGTTCGATTAGAGGGTGATGCAGCTTTGGTCAAAGTCAGTGCAGAGGGCTCGGGAGAGGGGGCTTTTGATTGGGGAAGTGGTTTTTAGGTTTGGTGAAGCTTTTTGGCTAATAAATTTGGAATTTGGTGGAGTTTGTGGAGATGGCCAAAAAATTCCATGGTTTTTAAGCTTAAAATGAAGGCTAGGAAGTGGGGGAGATGACCTGAAAATGGTTGGAGTGTGCTCAGGGAGATTTGGAGAAGCTCTAGAGAGATTTTGAGTGAGTTTCCCAGAGGGATTCAATCCTCTCCATGCTTGGTTGTGAGGGGGGATATTTATAGCTAATGCCAATGGGGAGGCCTCAGGCTCTCATTGGTTGGTGCCATTAACCAATGAAGTCTAGCCACATAGGATGAGTGTAATTTAGGGTTCAAGCCATGAAAGCTCCCATCAGGTTTGGGTTTTCTGGCCACTAAGCCAACTGGCTAGGCCAGGGGAGGTGGCTAGCTGACTTAGGGAGCTCAGAGGAAGTCTTAATGGTGATTAGTTTGGTGCTAGACAAGCTAGGTGCATTGATTAGATAGTTAACCAATTTTTGCAACGGGGTTTCAAAATTTGAGGGACCCTTGGTCCAAGGCTCGTGATTTGGTCCTTGGGTGTTTTGATCAGTACTTCCAAAAGTTTAAACCAAGCTGGGGTGAGTGGGTTTGGGATTAATCCAAGAGGGTTTGAGGTGAATTTGGAATTAGGCTTAAAGTTAGGGCTTAAGATTGGCATGAACTTGGGCTTGGATCCAAGCTAATTGATGACTCGAATTGGTTCTGGGTAATGTCATGAGAAATTTAGAAAGCAACTTTGGAGAAATTGAAATGGTCACATGGATTAATTTGGTGAGATTTGGAGTTGGGTCAATTTTAGGGTATTTAATTTGGGCTTGGAATTTGGGTTTGAAATNAAGCTTAAAGTTAGGTCTTGGGATTGACATGAACTTGGGCCAATTTTAGGGTAATGTCATGAGAAATTTAGAAAGCAACTTTAGAGAAATTGAAATGATCACATGGCTTAATTTGGTGAGATTTGGAGTTGGGTCAATTTTAGGGTATTTAATTTGGGCTTGGAATTTGGGTTTGAAATTGTGTTCAATTGGGCTTGAATTTGGTTCAAATGGGATTTAGATATTGTGAAATTTAATTTAGATTTGAAATTGGGAGGATTTATTGATTTTAGGCATTTAGGGGTAATTTGGGAATTTTAGCAAATTTTAATAGATTTAAGTGCAATTGGGATCATTGGGTGGTTGGGATTGACTTGGGAGAGGTTTGAAATGATTTTGTAGATTTTGGCAACTTTTGGGACATGGGGGCATTTTGAGAATTTTGATGAAATCAGGGTATTTTGTGCAATTTGAATGGTTTGGCATGGTCCAATATGATTTTTGGGTGAAAATTGGCATTTTGGATCATTTTGGGAAATGAGGATTCCATGGGCATTTTGGTAATTTTTGAAAAATTTAGGGGTAGAAGCCCAAAGATGGGTGTTTAGGTGGAATTGGAGGTTATTGGATATGCTAACCATGAGATTACCCTTTTTTTAGCCATGAGACCAAGGGGAAGCTCATNAATTTGAAGTGAATTTGGTGCAAATTGGGAGTGATTTAGGGATTTTAGGCATTTAGGGGTAATTTAAAAATTTTAGCAAATTTTAATGGATTTAAGTGCAATTGGGATCATTGGGTGGTTGGGATTGATTTGGGAGAGGTTTGGAATGATTTTGTGGATTCTGGCAACTTTTGGGTCATGGGGGCATTTTGAGAATTTTGATGAAATCAGGGTATTTTGTGCAACTTGAATGGTTTGGAATGGTTCAATATGATTTTTGGGTGAAAATTGGCATTTTGGACAGTTTTGAGAAAATTAGGATTCCAAGGGCATTTTGGTAATTTTTCAAAAATTTAGGGGTAGAAGCCCAAAGATGGGTGTTTAGGTGAAATTGGAGGTTATTGGATATGCTAACCATGAGATTACCCTTTTTTTAGCCATGAGACCAAGGGGAAACTCATTTTGGATCTCCCATGTGTTGGTCTTGGCCAACTTACCCAAATGTTAAGAGCTTGGGGACCACCCACATGAGTTTCCAATAGAGTGGGGAAAGGTCAAGTGTGACTGATTTTATGGTTTCAAGGATTGTGTGTGAATGGTTTGTGTATTTGTGTGTGTGTAGGTTTGACCAAGACCAAAACCAAGGCACCCAAGACTAATCCTATGGGGACTCATGAGCTCTCCAATGCTAATTCCATCCCACTAAGTAGTAGAGGGAAAAACCATGCATGTGAAACTCCAAGAAGAGTAAGGAAATGTTAAGAAGGTAGGGTTCCTTCACTAGTCCTCTAGGATAGTCGACAAGAAAGTCCTATGGCTAGATCCTAGGATTCTAAAGAGGAAATACCAAACCTCAACAAAAGTAAAGTTAACAAAGGCATATTATATAAATATTTTTATAACATGTTTATCAATAAGGCATAATTTCTTATGAGATGCTTCCATCAAACCCCCTCCTAGCTATCTTAAATTCAGATCTCAATTTTATTAAAAAAACTGACCACTAATATCAACATTTTTTATCTTCAATTTTGTTATGGATTTAGTTTTTAGCCTAATTTAAATTAGTGTTTGATTTAAATTTGATTCTTTTTACTATTTTAAGTCCATTAATTTTGAGGCGTTAATTTTCAAAGTTTAGTTACAACAAATTTGAGTATAATTTTAAATCTATGTTTTAAATTTAGTTACATTTAAATTTTGGTTTTAGTTTGAGTTTTACTTTGATTTCAATTTTGAGTTGATCTTGGACTTTAATTGGTGATTTTATTTTATTATTTTTTTAAATTTGATTTTGTTTTTATTTCAATTTTATTTGTTTTTTGATCTATAATAAGTTATTTTCATTTTATCTACTCTTCTCTTTTAGTAAAGCATGAACACTATCTTGGTCCAAGGTGAGCCTGATACCGGATATGCTCTTTATGAAACAAAGAATAAGTCATTCGACAAATTGTGAAGGAGAAGTATGAAGTCCCAAAAGTCCTAAATCTCTTAAGGTTCAAGGGTTGCTTAAGGCATTCTCAATCATATAGGACTCAACTGGAGTTTTAATGACTTGGATTTAACCAACCCAACCAAAGGTTGGTGTTCGAAACAAAGTATATGAACCTATAAGGAATAAAAAAAAGTTTAAATTTCTAGTTTAGTATTGGTTCCACCACTAGTCCTTCTGAAGAGTCACTAGGAAAACTCTAAGGCTAGATCCTAAGATTTAGAGAAAGAGAAATAAGAAAAATCTCATATAAAAAAGAGGTCAACATTGATATAATTTACTTACTAAGCATGACTAAGCAAGATGAAACGATCATACATGAATGCAAATAAAGGTTATAGAATGCACAATCATGCTGAGAAAAATGATTGTGTTGAAATAACATGATATGCTTATAATAAAGCTAAGTAAAATTGCTTGTGCTAGGTGATATGATGTATGGTAGGTGAAAATGGTGAAGGGAGATATAGCACATAGATGATCTTTAAAAGTTAACTATCATCATGTGATAGACAAATAAATAACATGAATACATAGGGACACGTTCTTAAGTATGGACATGAAGATATAAATATAAATGCATGAGGTAAAGCTAAATCACAACCATAAAATAAATATGTTTTATGCAATTGTTCAAATTCACACTTGCTCATGAACATGTATAAATGACTATTTTCATATGCAATCAACTCTAAACCTACTTGATAGAAAAATCCACCTTAATCAATCTCTCATATATTTGGGTTGAAGAAGGTGAGGTGTACCAACACATTACTATACACGATATTACCCACCTCCAATTGCTTGACTTTAATAACCATGAAGACTTTTCATAAAGAAAAAAACTCTCATGATTTGGAGAACTAAAGTCAAGTGAGCTTTCATTATCTAAGCACAAAGCTCCATACATTGAATCAAAATGATGGAGCCATCAATGCAAATGCAGGATTATTAGCTTCATGGCTCAAGGCCTACGAATCTAAAATTTTATTAACAAAATAAGTGAAGGTAATGGCTTTGGAAAAACTAAAGGAACGTAGGATCCAAAAGGGGAAACTTCATAACCCATGAATCTTTTTCTAATATCATCTTAGCTTATAACATTGGTTTAGAGGGGCATTTAGAAATTAAGAACAAAGAGAAACAAAGATCTAACCACTGTGAAGTTTGATGTTGCCTTCAAGCTCCTTCTTGTGCATGGAAATGGATGACTCTCCTTCATAGTGTAACCAAAATGAAATCTCACTTAATTTTAGGGATGGGGAAATGGTCTTGCCTTCAACTCAAGAAGAAAGGAGGTGAAAGGAAGAAGTAAAAATTGAAACATGGCTCACTTTTTATCTACGGTTTTTCTCTCCAAAGAGCTCTTTTCTTGGCCTCTAAGAACTCCAAGCTGAACTGAGAACTAATGAATATGAAGCACTATATTTCAGTCGTATTAGCCATGCATTTCCTGCAAAATCCATGAAAAATACTGTTTAATCCACTTAGAATTAGTGTTATTGGTTTATTTGGAGGTGTAGAGTTAAACTGCCCTTCTATTGGACCATCCATGACTTTCACATGCCCAATCCTTGTTGTAAGTGGTATGGGTTGGTCTAGAAGTCAACAAAATTGTTTTTTAGGCACATTTATGCCAGTTTAAGGTCCATTTTCATGCCAACATGCAGGTTGAGGTGTCATTATACATATATATTGGATTATGGGAAGCTACATATGAATGAAGTCTAGTCCCATAACATTATAATGGTCTGGGAGCTATGCATGTAATTGTCCCATGCAATAATTAGTTGGGATAAAAATTTTCCCAATACATTTGTAAAGTGTATGAACCTAAAATTTTAAGTATCTTTCTATTAAGCAAAATGACAAAATACCTAAATATTTTTATGTCAACCACAATTATATTAATATCTTTACATTACATGTAATAAGATTTTAAGTAACAAACAACCTCAAGGAATTTGATGCAAAAATAGAAATGTCAAAGCTTTTGTCACTAAAAAAATCTCTCCTTATTCTTGTTCTTTTATTATTGAATAATCACTATGTCTAATATACTATGGGATCTCATAAACCGTCCTACCATGGCTATAACATCACGATAGACAAATCTAAATCTAATATCTTAAAGTGGTGAGCATGTGGATTGTTGCCCAAATCCAAAAATTAAATGCAACATACAACAAAGCAATAAACATGAAAGTTTTGCAATCACTGAAAAGTAAGAAAAGAAAAAAAAATTGTTTCTAAAAACTAACTTATAGAGATGAAGAAGAGGATCATATGGATGATCTAAAAGGATTTGTTGAGAGGCCCAAAAGCCATGTCCAAGATAAAAACAATAGAAAACTCTTTAAATTTTAAAAATTAAAGGAAACATTTAGGCACTACAGAAATACATTCTTTGTTAGTTGTGGATGAGATATACTACCATAATATTAATGAAGAATCCACCCCACTACCTTGGCTAGTTAAAAGGTGGATGACACATTGATAATTGTTACTCAACAAAATTGGCTCAACTTAGAAAGGGCTACACAACATCAGAGACAATTTAACACAAGATTTATTGCATATAATAAAGGATTTCCATAGCTCCCTAGACCTCCTCAGCCTGGTTGAGAATAACTCGGAGCTTGGGTTCATCTACATCATGAATACAAATCACATTCAATTCTTAATGTGGCAAAAAATCATGGATCAATTGACCTAAAATCATTTTCATTCACACTATAATCTATATTAGAAGTTTTATTTGGGAAATAAACACAGTTGATATTGACTTAAACAAATATAGATATCTCATTCATAAAAAATGATATCATATTTTCTTGCTTTGTTGAAAGAAATTTTATAGGATTAAATTTGTTCGATCAAATAGTTTGCCATGTCTAATTACAAGCTCAATTGACTTTCATCAATCTTTATAATTATGTTTAAGATCTATGTAATCCTTAAAGAAAATAAATTTTTGAACCATCTATCAATTGCATTATTTCTACTTAATTATCCAACCAACTTGGCTATATTCATTCTACTCTCCTATATGCAGCACAAGAATATGGATAATTTGATTCACATGTCAAAAAAAAATGCTCAATAATATAACACAAGACCACTATAAAAATCAATCAATGCTGGCAAAAATTATTTAAATATTATTTGAATATGCTCAAATATCATTGAAAGTACGCAGAACATTGTTCTAACCGTCACACAAAGTTGAACAAATTTCAAATAAGATTCAAATCATATTCAACCATGTACATGTATAAACACTGTTCATAAAAAGTTCGAACCATGCTCAAATATGAATTCAACATGATTTCATTCAATTTTGACCCTATATATACCTCTGTAAATATGAATTCAACATGATTTCATTAAATTTTGACCCTATATATAGAAATTCTGAGACCATTTCAAGGTTAAAACATACGAACCATTACAGAATCATTTGGATTACATGATTCCACATCATGCAAACATTTAAAAATACTTCACCATAGCTGTCAAAAGTCAACTCAACATCATCATGACGGCCTTCTTAGTTTACTAAACAAAGATATCTCAACAAAATGGAAAAATTATTGCATCAGAGGTCCTGATACAATTTTGTATCAGGACTCCAATCCGGGTCTGTCACATGTACAGGCAGACATACATTTGTAAAAAAAATAATTTAATGCTTGAGTGAGTCTGCCTATACATGCGGCAGACCCTTATTGAAGTCTTGATGCAAAACTGTATCAGAACTCTAGATGCATCATGCAATAATTTTTCAACAAAAGAGCGATAAATTAATTAACAATGAAGATAGACTGGATACGTACCAAAAGAAATAGAACCAACAAAATAGCAACACTCAGTGCTTTTAGCAAGAAATATTTCGAAATAGGGATATAAGCATAACAAGGGCATTTGGATCTAAAGCACGTTCACAAACGCATTTCACCACTAAAATAAATAGAAAATATTCTCTAATTATGACTATTATGAGTCATATACAGTCAAATTTCCCGGAAACAAACGATATAAAAACGTTTATCATTATAAAATATGGATAAATTAAAAAATTATGAAAATTCACAACAATTACACATGACAATAACCTCAAAATATCTTTTTTTTTCAATTAGTAAACCCAATAGAAGTTGAAGGCAACTTTAAAAACAAGAGCTGATGAGAGATCTGANTTAAACATGACAATAACCTCAAAATATCTTTTTTTTTTCAATTAGTAAACCCAATAGAAGTTGAAGGCAACTTTAAAAACAAGAGCTGATGAGAGATGTGAAATTCTCGTTTTCATCAGAACGAATGACATGAGTGTTCGTGCATAAAAATAAGAGAATTTAAAACTAGAATATTAAAATCTATATATATATATATATATATATATATATATAATAAAGGCACTTAAAAGATAGAAGTTGAAAATTCAGCCCAAAAAAAAACAATAACTTAAATGCGGATATAATAGACTAGAGCCAGTAATAGACTAGGGCCATTAAATCTATGAACTTCGTATGCGAAAAGTATTTGATCTGTGCTGCAGAATAAAATTCTGAGACCATTTTTATGTGAAAAGAAAAAAAAAGAAAAAAAATCAAATTCAATAGGTTTCGTTAAGCGACCTCTCAAATCACCTCTAGCAGCATTTTCATCATATGAAATTGACCAAACCGGCCAACCTTATCAGCTCTTACCTGAAACAATCAGAATAACATGACTAAATCAATGGTATCGATAAAACTGGTCCTACAAATAGGGAAATTTACATGCATAGCACACAATCCTTGTGCATTTACATATCTCACACCTGAACTTTCATTTTAGATGTATAGCATTTTGGTGCTTTAAATCTAAGCATAAAAGGTTGCTTTCTCTTTAAAAAGTGGTAATAGTGCTACTTTCGATTTGATATTAAAGATTTGAGTGTTATGTGCGTAAATATGAAAGTTTAGGTGTTAGATATGTAAATACATAAGAATTGTGTGCTTTTTATGTAAATGCCCCAATTTGTTACTGCCTATTGCATTACCTCAGAGCAAAGTCTGTTCAGATCATGTCTGTTTGTCTGTAACAAGGTATCTTTTAGCAGACTCCAAACCCAGTTCCTTGTTCACCTGAATTTCATAATCCAAGCATCGCAATGAAGGAAGAAGCAAGTAACACAAGGCCTGCATTCTAACTAGAAATACCTACCAGTTCCTGGTGTATTAACTTCAATCCTAAACAGAACTTTTTAGCTTTTACTGAACCAACCTGAAAAATTAAAAAACCTTATTAGTCTTCAGACTTGAAAAAGTTCATGGTAGTGACAAGCTTAAAAATTGACATACAATAAAAAGACAAAGTATCATAAGAAATTTTTCAAACAGATATTTAATTGTAAAAAAAAAAGACAGACATATTCTTTAATCTCTTGTTGCAAGGAGGAACGCCATCTGCACATGCCAAAGGTAATAGGGCAGCAACTAATTTTAGGTCCAGAAATGTATTCGTTAGTGGTCACAACATCCGTAAGTATCGTCTGCATTCACTTCTATAATCTCATAAACTAGGAAAATTTCCAAGATAGAGTGAAAGCTATATGAAGGCAGACCTGTTTGCATTAGAGTGAGAAAATGATCAACAGCCCAATCTACCATTTTGAAAAACTTGGATAATGGAGAAGTTCACCCCAAAAGATTATTTTAAATATAGCAGTTTGTCATAACAAAGGAAATCACTGATTATTGTCAGTTGAAGTGAAAGGATAACGTCACATCCCACTTATTGTAATAACCAAAAATTTAAGAAATTCAAATTTCATAATTAAATTTTGAGTCAAATAAATAAACTAAAGCTCCTTATTGAGTCGAGTTCAAGTCAGCTTGCAAGCTGGCGTGGCTCATTTAGACCCCTATTTCCAGCCATCTCTATTGGAAATCTTTGGCTTGGCTTTGAATACGAATAGGTGGGTGATAACATAGCATTAGTAGCTTGGGATTGTAATTAATCCCCCCCTTTTATCTCTAGTAATGTAAATTTATGTAATATAAGCATTGATTGTACTAAAAAATTCTAGTATAATAAAAGTTAAAGCTTTTATTGTGTGCTTTGTTAAGTATTATTCTTAGTTGAATGGTTGAATGCATCAATATTTGAATAAAGACATTCATTCGTGGTATTTAACTATTGGATCCCTAAGTGTGAAATGATGAGCACTGTCTTTACCTTGAACATCTCGCTTCGTTGTGTTATATTTAAGAAGGATTCATGCCTCACTGGGACAAATTATAATTGATTCTAGACTATTTTTGAAATCAACAATGCATGTTCCATGAGCATCTTCTATGATTCAGCAATAACTCCATCTGTCTACACAGACTCAAAAAAAATCACTTGATATAAATGTTGTTATATTAGAAATTTTATGTTTGGAGGCAGATTCAGAGACTAGAAAGTTCTCAAACTTAATATTCATCCCTTTTGGTTTCTCAATTATTGGGTGAACTAATTTCGGAATAGGTCTCCCATCTAGATTTACCAATTTCAACAATAAATTTGCAAATCGATATCTTCTCCTGAAATATGCTCAATTTTGGGTATTCAATTTTTTCAGCTTTAGTATTCGTTTTGAATAAATACCTCTGTAAAAAGTCTTTCCTAACTTCATAATGGTCATCCAACTGATTGACCGCCAATTGAGAATTTGATCAAACAAAGGTTTCACCCCAATATCTTCAACAAATCTCAAGCCAGCAATTAGTGTTTCGTATACGATTTGATTAATACTAATCCCATAGCATTATTAAACAAAGCAATAAAGTCAAATTTTAGTTGGGTTGTGTAGCACCAATCTGATACCAACTCTTTGTCTATATTTGAAACCCCATCCACAAACATAGTCCATATAACTTCTTCAAAAATATTCACAACTAGTGCCAGATTCAAAAAACTCAACCAAAAAATCAACCAAAGTTTGCATCTTGATACCATTTCTTAAAAAAATAAAATATGTTGAACTCGTTTAGTTCGACTATACACTTGAATGGTATATGTCTTTTTTATGCTTAAATTTCTTTGCACTTATCATATGTTATTGAATGAAATTGCATTTTAAAGAAAGATTATTTTCATGCTTATCTTGTAGGTATATAACACTTGAAGCGGATTGGAGCTAAAATGAAATGAAATAGAGGTAAATGGGAGCAAATAGGGGGGCACTGCCAACAGCGTGGTGCCTAGGCGCCACAGACTGGCGCCTATGTAATAGTCTCCGCCCAGAAAACAGAGAAGACGGTGCCTAGGTGCCCAAACTGTCCAGGAGCGATTCTACACACCGCAAGAATTTATTTGATGGATCTAGACGTTTGGAAAAAGACTTTTGGCATTTTCTAAGTCCTGGAATTCTCCAGGAAGGCCAAGAAGTCGTAAAAAGAAGAAATTTATAATTTTACCTTTTCTAGAGAGATTGGCGACAGAATTTTGAGAGATATCTGTAAAGGATTGTATTAGCATTACATGGATCAGCAGAAAATTTTGTTGGAGGGATTTTCATCTTTAATTTAGAGGGAAAAAATTAAGTATTATATTTTTCATTATCTTGTACTTGTAAGCACTTATCTAGTAGATTTTTTTTGTTTTAATAAAGTTTTTTGTTGTGTGTGACAACTGCTTTACGAAGTAAAATTACTTTTTATTTGCAATGAATTGGATAATTGTTTAAGATGTTAGGATGCATGTTAGAATAGGTTTTTCATACCATAGTGATTGTTCTTACTTCATGCTTCATTTACTAATTATTAAAATTTGTTGTAAACTCATAAGTTCCAAGAGGGTTATGACTTTAACAACTAGGAGAAACCACATTGAACTTATGGGTAAAGAAAAAGTAATTATAAGATTCAATGCAATGTTAGGGAGTTATTCGTTGATGGGTGTAAATTGGTGTTTCTAAAATGACAGGCTAGATTCCTAACCAATTTGATCTAGGGTTTCGTACCTTAAATCTAAAATTAAGTCAATTATAGGACTATTAGGAGAATGAGACTCTAGAGTGACAAGCTAGAAGTTTCGCCATGATAATCTAGTTATTTTAGGGAATCGACCCTAGGTTAACTGAGCTACGTTATACACTCCGAAGAGAGTAACTAAGATTTTTGCTCCTATTGTCACTGGCCACATTAGATTCTAAGCATCACATTCCTACACATTATTAGGTCACCACAAGAGAAAAGGTGGTTGTTACACCTCAAAATTCACCAAATCAATTTATCTAGTTAGGTTTAACTTCAGATTTAGGTTTGTATTTAAGAGTTGTTAAAAAAACAACCTTAACCGACATACCAAACTAAGACCTCATAGTAGTAGACTAGAACCTAGCTTGAGAGATTTCTTCCATCGCTGCCCTGTGAGATCGATAATCGGGACTCTATTAAAGTCTTATATTACTTAAACGATATGAATACTAACGTAGAACCTCTGTGTGTAAACTATAAATTAATTCTAAACTCTATAATATATCAATTTTGCATATTAGCCGCCTAAAAAAACTGGGTAGAGTTTTTTGCCAGGAAACAAAAAAAAAGCGTAACTGTGGATTTGGTCAAATGGTCTACCAAAATAATCAAGCTTAGCGACTACTAACTTTAAAGAATAATCAACGATGATTTTTATTCAATGTGCATAAAAGCAAGGTCGTGGCCTTCAAATTAGAATGATCAGGGCTAAAGCATGTTTTTTTAAAAATTGGACACCTACGTTTAATACCCCTTAAAATTTTAATGATATAATAAACAAGAATTTTTTTTTTTTTCTAGAATAAACACAAAGCTGATAGCTCCGAACAATAAGATATATAAACAAGCTCTTATCAAATTTTGGATTTTGAAGAAGTGGAGGAAAAAATAAAATATTCTTCGATTATAAGAGAGGTTTTTTGCATTCTTTGGATTAAGTTAAATGTTAGCGTTTAGCTTTTTACAAAATGCAAAATTTTTATCTTCCAACTTCAAAATAAATCTATTATTGGGTTAAGCGAAGTGTTTAGAACCTCTTTGGTACTTTTGGGAGACATCATGTCAAGAATAGCTTTCACGTTTATCAGGTTCATCTTAAAATCTTACGAGTGTTTTGCAATAAATACATTCACAAATCTTTGATATGTGGCACCAATAATCTCAATCCTAAAAAAGTTACGGAGTAATAATGCACATCATCTTCACGTATGAACACAGTTTTCTTGCTATCAGCTGAATGTATTTTAATTTAATGGTAGTTTAAAAATGCGTCAAAAAAGAATAGCCAACAACAAAGTCAACTAAAGCATCAATTCTCCGCAAAGGATAATTGTATTTTGGGTAGATCAAATTCAAATTAGTAAAATCAAAACACATTCTTCACTTGTTATAATCATCACCATATTTGCAAGCAAATCAAGATATGAAATTCTTTAATAAAACCAGCATCAAGTAACTTCTATATTTTTTGTCAAATTGGTTCAACTAATGTTGTTAAATCTTTTCCCATCTTGTGTTTCATCGGTCGAGCTGTAGGATTAATGTTGAGCTTATGAAAAGTGATATCAATGCTAACTCCTAGCATCTCTGGCTCCCTAAGAGTATTAATGATGTCACCCTTATGTTCAGTATCAAAAGTCGAACATAACTAGAAAATTCTATCAAGCTCTCATTCGACAAAAACTTCTTTCATAGTTTCCTTAGCTTCCAAGTGGCTCCTCATTTGTACTCTGAGTTGTAAGAATTCCTTTTGCATGGTACCTACAACTTTTAAAAAGCATGCCCCTGACTGCACTAAGGGCTTGTCTGGCGCCGCATTTTTCGTGCGGCGCGGTTTAAAAATGTCTTTTTTTTTCTCTCGTTTGGTAACTATAGCTCGTCGGCGTATTGATAACATTTCGATAAAATGCAAGTCGCATGTTTGACCCCGCAGCCCACGTTTAATATTAATTTTTCACTCGGCTTTTACTGCCCTACCCCCTTCCTCCCCTCTATGGCAACNCTCTCGTTTGGTAACTATAGCTCGGCGGCGTATTGATAACATTTCGATAAAATGCAAGCCGCATGTTTGACCCTGCAGCCCACGTTTAATATTAATTTTTCACTCGGCTTTTACTGCCCTACCCCCTTCCTCCCCTCTATGGCAACCGAGCTCCTTTCTCGGGACCCGCTCTCCCCTCCCTCGTGATTCTCTGCCCTAAAGGTAAGATCTCTGCTTGCCTCTTCTCCGGTCTATAGTTTTGTTGGCAAGGCTTCGTGGTTACTTTATTCTCCCTATTCCCTCAGCTCTTCGGCTCTACTTGGTTTATTTGTTCAATTTATCTAGTTAGATTTAACTTTAGATTTAGGTGTNTTTATCAAATTTAGAGCAAAAAGATGAAAAATCTGCAAATTAGTTTTGGTGGCTACGTGCCAGATCTGCTGCTTAAGCACTGATTAAACAGAGAAGGCCATGCCTAAGTGCGAGTGGCCCTGCGGTTAAGCACCAGTGGCAGTTATTGGACAAGTACAATCAGTTTCAATGAATTTTGAGGCATCCATTGGCTTAATAGGTGGTTAGAACTACCATGGACAAAAATTCACGAAAGGATGCATCTCTTGGGGAAATACATCAAATCTAGACATATTTTGAAGAGAAAACAAAGCACCATTTGAAAAATTATAAAAGAAAGAATTGAGGACTTAGAAAAGTGTCATGAAAATACTTGGAAAGTTTTGAAAGTTTATCAAATTGGGGAGTTAGTATGAAGAGATTTTCAGGCACCACTTTTACTTTTATTTTATGCTTTTTGTTATTTTATGAGTGATTGTAAAGAGAAGAGATTTAAAGGAACTTCAAGAGTTTGGTGGAGAACTTGAGATAAGTTTTTATCTTTTTGCTTTGAGACACTTTTTGGTTTTAATTGAGACTTATTATTGGTTTGACAATGATTTCTACTTTTCAACTAAAGTGTGGTTTTATTTTCTCCATCGATTTTGAGTAGTTTTCTATATCTTTCTTTTTAAAATGATAAGTAATTAAGTTTTGGATGGAAATTATGGAGAGTATTGATCTTTAATGTTGTTCTTCTTGAAATGATAAGTAATTAAGTTTTGGATGGAAGTTGTGGAGAGTATTGATCTTTAATGTTGGAAAGAAGTTGTGGTAATTAAGTTTTGGATGGAAGTTGTGGAGAGTATTGATCTTTAATGTTGGAAAAAGTTGTGAAGTGTTGGATGTAAGTTGTGGAGAGTATTGATCTTTAATGTTGGAAGAAGTTGTGATGATTGTTTTGGATGGAAGTTGTGGAGAGTATTGATCTTTAATGTTGGAAGAAGTTGTGATGATTTATTTGGATGGAAGTTGTGGAGAGTATTGATCTTTAATGTTGGAAAAAGTTGTGATGATTTAAATATTAAGTTTTGGATGGATGTTGTGGAGAGTATTGATCTTTAATGTTGGAAGAAGTTGTGATGATTTAAATCCACGCACTTCATTTACTTCTTAATTTGGTCAATCCAGATGTTAAAATTTATTGTGAGAACATGTAAGAACTGGGCTGGTATTGTCTCAGTCTACAATTTGAAAGAATCACATAAGGTCGTATGAATGAGCATGTAGTTCATATGATTGAGTGCAAATAAATAGGAAAATATTCATTGAAGGGTGTAGAGTTAATTTAAGGACAGGTTAAAGCGCCAACTTGGTTTATTATTTTAGGTTCTGATACTAGATGTTTGCCCCCAAGTGGAGGGAATCAAGGGAACTCTAGAGTGAGAGCTAGTATCTTTTCTGTGTAGTCGGTCTTCAGAACTATTCAAACTTTAAATTAGCCAATGTTCTTTATATCATCTGTAATAAAGGTAAAGAATATTGTTGCTCCTATTTAACACAACACAATTTGCATACTTCCACAACAAAATTCCTATACTTATTACTGCTTCATGATAAGAATAAAGATATTTTTCTTATTAAGTGCTTTTTAGATATGAAACCTTATTTATCTTTTTAAGTTGTTCCTGTTTTATCAAAATATCAAAAATACCAAAATTATTTGAATTTTTATTACCGTAAAATATATTTAGTTTAAGTAATTGTCTTTTGAAAAATAGAAAGTTTTCTTAAAGTGCATATTTTATAAATGTTTCGCAGGTTTGACATTCAGATCTTAATCAAAAAGTCCTATATTACTTGATAACGATATGTATACTTGCGTAGTATCCCAATATATATAAATTAAAAGTTAAATTCTTATTTTTCTTCAGGATCAAGTTTTTTGTTTTGTTGTAAAGTAAGGAATTATAAGTAAAATATAATTTGAATTATTGTTGTACTTTGCATATTAGCAGTATTTAGGGATTCATGTTTCTGGTGCCGTTGCCGGGAATCGAAAGCAAAATTTCTATTTTTAGAAAGTTTTATTTAAACTTTAAGTATTGTATCTTATTTTTTGTGTGTGTTTTGAATTTTATTTTATTTTATGATTGTGTATGCGTAGTTCAGGTTCTGAAGGACTAGTGCCCTACGATTGTGAATTTGAAAGAACTTTTAGAAAAATCAAAAAAACCAAAAAAATTATAGAAGTGGCAGAACAAAATAATCAAAATGCTGAACTTCATTAAGAGTTTAGACCCTTAAGAGATTATGTCAACCCTACTGTAGATTAAATTCATTATAGTATTCAAAAGCTAATTCATTTGAGCTTAAACCTGCTATTATCCAATTGGTATTAAATAATCAATTTGGGGGATCACCAACTGAAGATCCAAATTTACATCTTGCCAATTTTCTAGAATTATGTGCTACATTTAAATACGATGATATATCAGATGATTCCATAAGACTTAGGTTATTTCCTTTCTCATTGAGGGATAAAGCTAAGATGTGGTTGAATTTGTCAGCACTTGGATCATTCAAAACTTGGGGTGATTTAGCAAAAAAATTCCTTGCAAATTATTTTCCACCATAAGAAACTGCAAAGCTTAGAAATGATATTACATCTTTTAATCAGTTTGAAGGGAATCTATTTATAAAGCATGGGAAAGATTTATAGAACTCTTAAGAAAGTATCCACACCATGCTATTCCAGATTGGTTAATAATTCAAACTTTTAATAATGGATTAGTTGGATCTCATAGATCAATTATCAATGTCGTTGCTGGTGGTTTATTGATGTCAAAACCATTTCATGATGCTTATGCTTTAATTGACAAAATGACTACTAATAATTTTCAATGGTCTTCTGAGAGGGTAAATCCTAAGAAAGTAGCCAACATTCATCAAACTGATGCATTTAACATGTTAGCAAATCAAGTTGTTGCAATTTCAAGGAAGTTAGACCAATTTGGAATGAATTATTCTCAACCAATTTCCATGATTGAAGAGAATTCATTAAGCCAAATGCTTGATTCTCAAGCATCATTAAAAACTTTGAATGCTATAAATAATAAACAGTACAACCCATATTCCAATTATTATAACCCAGGTTGGAAGAACTATCCCAACTTTAACAGGAATAACAATTCGGGCGATAATAATCAGTAATGGGGGAACAATCAAGGAAAACCCTAGGGAAACTGGAACAACTAAGGGAATAATAATTATAGATCTATTTATCCTCCAGTTTTCAATAATAATACACAGTTTAAGGAGAAGAAGTTATTTATAGAAGAAATGGTGTTACCATTTGGGAAATCAATTGCAAAGTTAAGGAGCTGCAATTAAAAATATCGAGAATCAACTTGAGCAAATAGCAAATTTATTAAGTAATAGATCCTAAGGAACACTTCCTAGTATACTGATTCAAATCCAAAAGATCAGAATAAAGAACAAGTAAAAGCCGTTCAACTAAGAAGCAGAAGAGAGTTGGAAGGTCGGGTTCAAAAAGAAATTGAAGTTGAGAAAAAAGAAACTGAAGAATCAAAAGGGGATGCTCCAAAAGATTCTGAGAGACCTATTTCTCTGCTAAAAATTTATTTTTAAAAAGCACCACCTCCATGTCCTTAGAGACTTCGTCAGCAGAAGTTGGATAAGTAATTTTCAAAATTTTTGGAAATATTTAAGAAGCTTACAATTAATATTTTATTTATTGAAGCCTTAGAACAAATGCCAAGCTATGCAAAGTTTATGAAGGATATTCTCAATAGGAAAAGGAAGTTTGAAGATAATGAGACTATTTCACTTAGTGAGGAGTGTAGTGTGATAATTTAGAAGAAGCTTCCTAAAAAGCATAAAGATTTTGGTAGCTTTACAATTCCATGTGCAATAGAAGACACATTTTATGGGGAATGCTTTCTGTGGTTTAGGTGTAAGCATTAACCTTATGCCATTATCAATATTTAAAATAATTGGATTCAGAGAAATAACGCCTACTACTGTAACTCTGCAGTTAGCAGATCGTTCGATAACATACCCTAAAAAAGTTATAGAAGATGCCCTAGTGAAAGTGGATCAGTTTATCTTTCCTGTTGATTTCATTGTGCTAGATGTGGAGGAAGATAAAGAGATACTTATAATTTTGGGGAGACCTTTCTTAGCCACAGGAAGAGCAATGATAGATGTGCATAAAGGGGAATTAACAATGTGCGTCAATGATCAAACTATTATTCTTAACATTTCAAGATCAATGAAATACCCTGCAAAATGTAAATATGTTGAATGTTATAGAATGGAGGTTATAAGATATCTAAGTGAATTTCATTTCATGACTACTTATGAAGAAAAAATTGAAGATAAAGATTTGGAACACAAGCAAGAAGAGGAATTAGATCAATGTGAAGATCTTTTTAAGGAAGATTCAAACTATGTTTGAGAAATTTTTGAAATTCTGGACATGATAGAAAAAGATAAATCATTTTGTCCATCTATTGAAAAATCTCTAGAACTTGAGCTCAAGTTACTCCCTGATCAATTAAAATATGACTTTTAGGAGATTCCTCTACTTTACCTGTTATAATTTCCTCAAAATTAACAATGGAAGAAGAAGAAAGGTTGATGAAAATTCTAAAAAATTTTAAGAAAGCCTTTGGATGGACAATTGCTGATATTAAAGGAATCAGTCATTCAATTTGTATGCATAGAATTCATATGAAAGAGAACTGCACACCCAGGGTTGATCTGCAAAGAAGTTGTTAAGAAAGAAATTCTAAAGTTGTTAGATGCTGGAATTATCTACCCTATTTCAGTTAGTACGCAGGTTAGTCCAATTCATTGTGTTCCTAAGAAAGGCGGAGTAATTGTAACTGTAAATGAACATAATGAGTTAATACCTACTAGACAAGTTACAGGGGGGCAAATATGCATTGATTATAGAAACTTAAATTTTGTCACTAGGAAAGATCATTTTCCATTAACTTTTCTAGATCAAATGCTGGATAAACTAGCTGGGCATAAATACTTTTTATTTTCTGGATGGATATACTGGTTATCAACAAATTCAAATATCTCGTGAGGATCAAGAGAAAACAATGTTTACCAGTCCTTATGGTACTTTTGCATTTAGAAGAATGCCCTTTGATTTATGTAATGCCTCTGCTACATTTCAAAGATGTATGATGACAATTTTTTATGATTTAATTGAAAAAGGGATCGAAGTTTTTATGAATAATTTTTTGAGTGTTTGGAACTTCATTTGACTAATGTCTAGAACATTTATCTAAGACTTTCAAGCACTGTGAAGAAACAAATTTAGTCCTTAATTGGGAAGAATGCCAATTTATTGTAGCTAGAGGAATTATATTAGGTCATTAAATATAAAAAATGATATGGAAGTAGATCCTACTAAAATTCAAGTGATCGCTAATGTACCTTTTCCAACAAATGCAAGGGAAATTAGGAGTTTTTTAGGACATGCCAGATTCTATAGGCGATATATTAAAGGCTTTTCAAAGATTGCTAAGCCTTTATGTCATTTAATGGAGAAAGATGCAATTTTCAATTTTGATGAGAAATGCCTAAAAGTTTTTAAATTATTAAAAGAAAAATTAATCACTGCACCAATTATAGTTTCACCAAATTGGGAAAAACCTTTTAAATTGATGTGTGATGCTAGTGATTATGCTATTGGAGCTGTTTTAGGACAAAAGATATTGATAAAATTTTTTAAATTTATTTACTATGCTAGTAAAATTCTTAATCAAACTCAAATTAATTATACAACAACTGACAAAGAGTTATTAGCAGTAGTATATGCTTTTGATAAATTTAAATCATATTTAATTGGAACCATTATATAGTGCATACAGATTACTCTGCTATTAAGTATTTAATGAAAAAGAAGGATGACATAGCTAGACTTATAAGATGGATTCTTCTTTTATAAGAATTTGATTTTGCAACAGTAGATCGGAAGGGGATTGAAAATCAAATTGGTGATCATTTTTCCAGGCTTGAATTAGAAAAACCACTCTATTTTAAAAATGAAATTAATGAACATTTTCCAGATGAAAAATTGTTNTCTTTTCTTTTTTCATTGTAAGAATAAGGAGTAGGACTCTAATATCCCTATTATTGATATAGATAGAATATTCTATAAGGTGTAGTAAGCTAACTTTGATGCCACGAATTATAAATTAAACACTATGGGAAGTAGGATAACAATGCAAAGCAAGATCAGGGATATAAACCTACTATAAAGCCCCATATTATCATATTATTGATTCTTTCCTCATTTTTTAAAATTAATCTATTTGTTAGAAATTTCTAATGCTTCGTCATTTAGAACATTGAAATGCTCATTTGCTTCTCATACTTGATAACTTGGAGAGAACGATCAATCTGGCATGGAACGAATTATTACACAAGCGATAGTTGAGATCGATTTTCTCAAAAATAACAAAGAATACATCTTGTTTTCAAAGTAAATCAAGAAATTATTATCACATCAAATAGATCCATTTTGTAGAGAGATAAAAAAATATAACCCTAAAAAAAATTCCAATTACCATATTTCATTAATTTTTCAAAAATAAAAATAAAAATCTTTCTAAGATATATTTTTATTACAAGCAATTAAATAAATGCTTGAATAAAAATTAGTGTGGTTTCTATTTTCATTTCATATAGCGGTCATTGAAGCATATAGCATTTGGAGTTAAAAAATTATGTCGAGCCCGAATATCACACTTTAAATTTAGTATGATTAATTTGAAATTTTGCATAGAGATAAGTTGATTTTATTTTCTTTTTTGAGCTCATATATTAAACTGATTTAAAAAAAATAAATTAAATTAAAATTCAACATAATTAAATTTGAGTTTCAGAATTTTGTCCATATTTGAATCCAAACTTGTATTTTTTGAGCACACCCCAAAGTCAGAATCGAAATAGGCATGAAAAAGGAAGCAAGAGAGTAAGAGCGCATTCTAATTTTCTCCAAAAACAAAAAATAAATAAATAAAAAATTTGTCCCTTGTTCTTTTTATACTGCCTATTTCAAGGGGTCTAATCATTACATTTAGGGAATGAGAGAATTGTTATGGTAACAACCCTTAAAAGAAGTAACACATATAATTTGAATTAATAATTTTCATAATATTGACAAAGAATAATGATTTACAATCACTTATGAGTTTAAGTGAATGTTGTCGGCCAGTGGGTGACCGATCGAATCATTCTGTAACCTGAAAACCACCTCTGGCGAGAGGTCGTAATCTGTTGGTCTGAATATGATCCATTTTTGTCAAGGGGTATGGTCGATAGGCTCTGCGAGTTTCATTGCTTTGGTATGTGGTTCAACTGATAGGTCAATTTGTTTCGTCGGTTGAGCCGCGACTCACTTGCTGTTTAGCTCATGTCTTACAGAACCTGTGTCTCTGTTGAATCATAATACTGCTTATGTGGGATATCTGACGAGGCTCGCTGTCGGCATAATTTGTTGTTCACCCTCGGCGAATCTTTCGCTATGGAGTGGGAAACCATCTCCAGAGCTCTAGCCAATCCCAAGTTCAGAGACAGCTTCTTTATGCTTGACGATGAATTATAGATTGATCTCCTTGTTCAGAGGGGAGCATTGTATTCTCAACCATTCGTTATCTATGAGATTTGTGTTGGTAGTTCTGGTATATACATATCAGTTCTTTGAATTTTTTTGCTTCTTGATAACGTCAACTACAGTAAAGACAGGGACAATATTAGTTAATTGTCTTACGACAACTAATGAAGAATTTCATAATCAATTTTTCTACATCATTTTTTAGCCTTGTGTGTTTTCTAAGGCTAGGAATTGGGCTACTCATTTCTTATAGATTCTTTTGGGGCTACTGAGTACGCCTTATGTCGAGTGATATGAGCAAAAGAACATCGTTCCGAGCCTACTGGCCCTGGCTGGATAACCCCCTTGATTAGTCATCTGATCTTCAAAAAAGATGGTTAAAAAGCAGAGGAGAAAGAAGGTTGGCTCTGAGTCAACCAATAAGGTTACCTCTTTCGACTGTTGTTTCTCCGCTAAATGCTCAGCACAATGTCACTTTTATGGCTTTGGTTGAGAGTGGTATGGTGGTTGAGCTTCCAATCACTTTGGTCCGCTCAACTTCTGAGAGTTCTTCTTATTTTTCTAGTTTCAAATCTTTGTCTTCTTCGGAGGGGGAAACATCCTCAAAGATGGGAAAAAGCCAAGGGAGGGTGCTGACATCCTAGGCCTTCCTTCTTTGAAGAGAAAGAGGGGGAAACCTAGTTGGCAGTCACCGGAGGGGCGAAGGATGGCTACAGAAGAGTAGTGTTCAACGGTTCAGCTTGGTGGAAGTTTTGAAAAATTGACGTCCTTGTTGGACAGGCACATAACATATGTTGCCTCCTTTAGTGGAATTGACTTGGTCTTCGGCATTTCAGGTGGAGCTTAAGGTCCATTTTTAAGAGAATCTACTCAAGCGCCTCACTCCATCGCACCTAAAGGTGTGCCAGGCTTCTAATTAGAGACTTGCTTTTCTAAAATAGAGGAATTCATGGAGGATAGAAAAGGAGATCATATTAAAGTATCAGAAAATTACTTGCCTAACAAGTGATCTTAAAAGAGACTAAGATGACCGAAACTTTGCCAAGTTGAAGCTACTTCAACCCAAACAAAGGGAGGAGTAGCTGAAGAAGGAGTTCACCAAAATTAAGGGGAGTGAAACAAATTCGGTAGGGTCAAGTATGCTACTTAGCGGTATGCCCACAGTTTGGTCGACCACATATTTTCTAAGCCGTCCGAGTTCAGTGCTTTTATTGCCAATTGTCTTGCTAATTTCTCATAGGAGAGTGATGTCTCATGTAGTGGGAGCAAGTCTTCTGGTGGCCACAATGAGGACCAATCGACTACTTAGTAACATTTTCTTTTACTTGAAAGCTTGTTAGAATTATACAAAAGATTTGTAATTCTTTCCTTGTGTTAGTGAATGAAACCTTTTGCCTTTCCTTAAATGAAAACATTTTGTTTTACCTTGGCTAGCCCATGGATTCTAAGAAACTGATTAATGACAGTGCTTTAGACCATTTGACTTTTGTTTCTTTTGGTAGTTTGCTTCATGTCATTTTTTTACGTGGGTTTTAGTCCCGATAAATCTTTTCTCTTAGAAGGGATCTTGTCATTACTTGGGAGAGTGATGACTTAGATATTTGTTGATGACTTTCACTCCCTTTCTGCTGATCTTATTACTAGTAGGGAGAGAACAGCCCCTAGACAACCTACTGTATAAATCCATGTTGGTCTGCGGATTGAAGATGTTATGTTCAACCAACTATACAACATCCAATCATTTATCATCTTGGGTGATCACTCAAACTATCGATTTCTCTAGCATTCTGTGATCATTTTTCTGGACCTCCTATGACTTAGCCAAATTTTGCCCGCTCATGCGAGTCCTTATCCTACTGTCACCAGGCACACACAGTTCTTGTCTTCGCTAAAGGAGGTGTTTGCTTAGGACTAATAAGGGATTCGTACTCTCTTGTGGATCTTGTTGCTAGCAATGAGGAAAGACTGTCATGAGTGCTCTAACTCGTGGGCCTTACAAGTGCATCTAGTCCTAGGGATGGCTCCACCTTTTGATCATCTTGCAATCTCCAACTGATTGTTTTTTTTGTTTGGTTGTTGTAACTTCCCCGAGTTTATCGGGCAAGGTTTGAGACATCTGTGGGGCTCAACTCTTGGAATGGACCAATTGAATTAATGTCTTTTTGAGTAAAGAGTGCTTTAAAACCCTATTTGACTATGACATCCCTTTTCAATTTTGGGAAATTGACTTTAAAGAGGCCCCTTTATTGTTTTGAGTTGTGATCATTAAGTTAGTTTTTTGCAAGTTTTATTTTGGATGACACCCACTTCAAATCATTGATCCTTCTCACTATATAAAAGGGAGATGAAGTTATTTATCTTCTCAACTTCTTACCATGTGCACAAGCTTTGCAAAATTTGGCAAGGTGCCCATTCATTTATTTACTCTTCTGTCAATAGACACCAAAGAATAAGAGGGATTTTCTTGAAGTTTGTTGTTGAGCATTGTGACCTGACCTGCAATCACATAGTTATTTTATTTCTCTGGCAAAAAAACTTGACCAAGTTTCTTTTTCCAGCCAACGTGCAAAATGAATATGTAATAGAATTTAGAATTTAATTTATACTTTACACATTAGGAGCTCTACGAAGGTATACATATTGATCAAGTAATATAGGGTTTTCTTTAAAACTCAGAGTATCGACCCCATAGAGAAGTGAGGTAAGAAATCTCATAATCTAAGTTCTAGTCTACTACTAGCAGGTCTTAGTTTAGAATTTTTGAAAAGTTTGACTTTTCTAAGTTCACTAATTTACTCTAAAATTAGAATTAACTAAGTTAAATAAAAACCTAATCTACGGAGGCTGGTTAAATTTTGGAAAGTTCTTATGTTATTAAAATCCCTTCCCTCTTGAATTAAAGAAAACGACATACAAAGTAGAGGAATTGATAGAATTATTTAAAAAATTTTATGCCAACAAGGAACACATGTCTACTAACCCTCTTCTGAGTGTATAAATAAGCTTAGTTTTCTATTAGGTTTACACCATTAGCAGAGATGTGAATGTGGTTAAAAAGCCTTAAAACTTCTGGCAAGGTACCTAATCACTTACATGAATTGTCACTTAGAATCTATTAAAAAAAAGGATTTTAATGTTATTTCCTTTAAAGTTACATCATCACTTGAGCTACTTCAACATAGCCAACTAGACAATGTGACTTGAACCGATTTTCTTTTATATACTTCTGCTTCTGTCACTGATGCACTATGTGTTCTAAGTTAATTTAAATCCCCGGTATAGTGCCAAAAATTTGACCTGACCCGAAATTACGCAGTAATTTATCTTCCAAAAATATGACCAAATACTTGACTCAATTTATATTTAGCAGTTAAAATCAAATGGTAAAAAAATATGTAAAATAGTTCACACACTAGTGGTTCTACACAAGTTCACGTATTGCTTCAAGTAATATAAGGTTTTATTTAAAAACCTAAGTATCAATCCGATAGAGAAGCGCATTAAGAAATACCTTAGGCTAATTCTAGTCTACTACTATAAAGTCTTAGTTTTGGAAGATGGAAACTCTTATGATAATAACTTAAATCATAATATTCAAACTATAAATATTAAGATAAGAAAACACGTTAAAATAGGTTTAATGAATGCTAACCGAAATGTAACTAAAATGACTAAGTTTACTAAACTAATTTCTAAATCCTCAAAATTAAATTTACTAAGATTAAAAAAAGTTTTGTGGTGAATAATTCAATTTTAAGAAATTATCCTTCCCCTTTACAACGAGTACATAGTTAGTGAAGAAATTAAAATCATTTGAAAAAAATATATAAATTGTTTTGTGCCAAATAAGAGCAATCCTATTCTTTACCCTCTTCTAAGTGCAAAAAGTATATTGACTAATCCAGAGTTTGGTCCCTAATTTTGTGCTTAGGCTGAGAGGATACCGGCTGCCACTTCAGAGCTCCCATTACTCCCTCAACTGAGGGCTAACAATCTCGCATCAATTTCCAATAAATTGGACCACATTGGGGATTTTAATATGTCACCTTAAAATCTCCAATTCTGTATCCAACAAAATATATTTCCCTATTTATTTGGGCTCAATTCCATGGATGAAATACTTTCCCATTAAATTAAATGTGATTCTCCTCATGTTATAGAAATCATATCCCTTTCAGAACATATGTTTCTCTACATATTTTAGCATTTCAGTTGGCCAAATTGAAAAGTAAATGAAGATCGGAGTTAGAATCTTAAAAAATTATTGACATTTGAAACCGTATAAAACAAAATCAATTTATCAGAAAACCGAATCTCATTGTAGGGAGAAGGATAAAGAAGACTACTCATAATAGAATCTTCCAAAGTGTCTAGATGCATTGAATCACTCCAAGGGATGTTTAGAACAAGTGTCCCATTGAAATGTCACCTAAAATTTGTGTCAAATTGCCTTAATCAACCAAAAGTCATCTCTGGTGCATCATGCGCTAGTTCTATAGATTTTGGTGCATCATGCACCGGATTGGCACATCATGAACCACTCTGTAGCAACTCCATCATTTTTCTTCGTTTGGCTCCATTTTAGCTCCGTTTCGCTTCTAACAAATATAATTACAAAATAAGCATGAAAAGAAACTTTCTTTAAAGTGTAATTTTATTCAAAAATATTTGAGAAATATAAAGTAGATTAAGCATAGAAAGGCATATCAAAATATGTTAAGTCAAAATTTTCTTTCTTGCTCGTTTTTACTCCAAATTGTACCATTTTTGCTTCATTTTCTCCAAAAATTCATTTATTACACCTGAAACCAAAAATATACAAAACACCTCCCTTTAAAGTGTAACATCATTAAAAATCATTAAAATTGAGCATAAAATATAGATGAAAAAGTAGGTAATTTTAAGGCGTATCAAAATCCCTCAAACTTAAATGTTACCTGTCCTCAAGTGACACTTTTACTACATAAAAATATAACTTAGGATAGAGATTAACTTGAAAACTTCTATAGTTTAGCTTAATAAATAAAATTATAAAATTTAAGAATAACCTATAATAACTTAGATTCAAACTATAAGTCCAAAAGTACTTAGTAATCAAATTTAAGATTTCTAAATCTTTAATCATTTCAAGAAGAATTGCAATTTGACATATCAAGGATACTTAGAACATTCATATAAAAAGAACTTAATTAAAACTTGACTAGTAATGCTACTAATACTCTAATACAAGTTTAGAAAATGTAATAAAGCATTTTCCTTAAATTGATTCAAGTGAAACCAATTTTTTATTAGGCATTTCCTCAAACTTCTCCTTACTCATTTTTCTTTTATTTTTTCCTTCTTTATTGTTTTCTTCTTTTTTTTTCTAGTATGATCTTTTTCAATCTTTTCTTTTCTTTTTCTTTTTCAAGTGAGGATTACTATATCTAGATAGCTTTTAACAATTTTGAACTTCACTATCTTCTTCTTAAAGTCAAAACTCCTTACCTTTATTCACTTTATAAATTCATATGAGTTTATGATTTTTCATAAAGTTTCATTCATTTTTTCTTACATGAAACTCTAGAATTCTTAAAACTTCAAAAATACAATTTCCTTTAATTTAAATAGAAAAACATAGTCTTATCCTTTCATACCAAATATCTTTAACTTTAGAATTGACATTCGTTATTAAAAACTTTTACATAAATTTACCATAATATTTACAAACATAAATATAATCATTTGAAGTTAAACTCTAATATCCAAGATCATGTTAAATTAATTTTAAAAATATAGTTAATTAATAACAAATAAAATTTAGTTTAGTTCTTTTTTAAAAGAAAATTTTCTTCCCCCCAAACTAGACTTTTTAAATATTTTACACTTAATTCCATAAAATATAGCAGGAAGAAAAAGTAAAAGTTGAATCTACTAACTACTACAACATCTTATTAAATTCATAAACGTACATAATCTAGATAGAATGACTACAGGAGAAAGTAAATCAAGCCTAAAATATGCTTGCAATAATATTATACTAAATGGAAGTATACTAACTTTAAAATTATTTTTCTTTCTACCCCCAAACTTGATTTTAAACATGTATAAAATTCAATACAGAAAATAGAAGAAGGAAGAAAAACAGTTTAAAAATTCTATCTATCACAAACATTTACAAGTGTTCATCAGGATAGATCAATATGTAATAGAATGTAAATCTGAACTAAAACATGCTCGATAAAATGGAAAAAAAGGTCTAACAAGCAAGACATGTATCAGCTTAGGAATATATATATTTATGTGTTATGCAACTCCTTATATTATTGTAACACAAACACAAGCATACATGATAAATGAGGTCAATTCTTGACTTAATTCATTGCAACTCACTAACTTACTTACATTTTTTAACGGAATCACTACACAAATATATTGGGTACTTATAAATGATTTTATAAGTTCTAATCCCAAAGACAAGATTATCCCTGATATATTGGTTCTCGAGCACTAACCTAGGCATCACCATATCCCTTAATTAAGCATCTCTAGCAGTTATAAGGATAATGTAACTTCAACCACATGTTACTCATCAAATAGGTGAGCTACTTCTATTAAAAGAAAATAAAGCTAGCAAAAAGAAGCAACAAAATAGAGATGGAAGTGTCATTATTAAAATTCATAATGTCTCTTGTAAAACTTAAGTCTGGGTGAGACCCAAGTCATAATGGACTCGTCAATCTAACTACTGCAAGAGAACATACAAGTCTAACCATAATAAGAAGTTAAAGAATTACCTCCCTCATGACACAATAAAATCAAATCAAACCACTAACAATTCAAACATCCAACAATCATCAATCAAACTGATCAATCCACACTAAAGTAAACACAATACATCACTAATAGTCATAACTCTCATGCACACAAAATCAAACCACTCTGATAACTATGGGTTACCTCCCATAAAATACTTTGTTTAACGTCGATAGCTCGATAAATGATTCCACCTGGATCAAAATTCCATTTAAGTAATCCTTGATCAGTCACCCAATCTTTTCCAGATCCATTGATTCCTACAAAGTCCTCTAATTAAAATTTTTACTTCAGCTCTTTCTTTTCAAATTTATTCATATCATTGTCCTCTAATGATTCCTACACTGTCACTCACTTGCACATTATACCTCACTCACAACCCTAAACCCAAACTTGTTAACTTTGATTACTTGATATTTTGGGAGACTCATGTAGATAGTCCCCTAGACCTACTAGCCCTATGCTACAGTTTAGACAAAACCTGTACATAGAGGACCCAAATGGATATTCCATTTGCCCATATCTCAAATAGAGTGGTGGGCACCACAATTTCACCAAAATACCTAACTTAGTCTTTTTCCGCACAAATCTACCCAACTTACCAAAACACCCCCAAACCCTAAATTTTACCAAAATTCTCAATTTCAGCTAAAATACCCAAATTTATTTAAAAATCATCTCAAACCATTTGAAACTACTCAAATTGCCTGTTGACCTTCAGTAGCCTAGGGTCTAGCCATAGGACTTTCCTGTTGACTATTCCTAGAAAACTAGAAAAGGATCCTCACTACTAGAAATTCCAAACTCTTCTTTACTCAACCTGAAGTTCCACATGTTGGTCTCAACCTCTAGCATCTAGTANTGGAACTCTCCTTGAGCTCGCTCATAGTGATCTCACCTACTAAGTGCTAGAGGTTAGGACCAATATGTAAAGCTTCAAGCTGAGTAAAGAATAGTTTAGAGTTTCTAATGGTGAGGGTTCCTTTTCTAGTATTCTAAGAATATTCAATAAGAAAGTCCTATGACTAGACCTTAGGTTACTAAAGAGGAAAACTAGGCCTCAACCAAAAGTGAGGTCAACAAGTGGACCCCCAATAGGTGTAGTGTGCTGGGCAAGCACACCGAGTGTATTGGTGTTGACCGACGAGATCAATAAAAATAATATAGACTCCTAAGTCAACAGACATAGAAGCATTGCAGAATTTGAGTGAGAGTTATTTACGCTGGGAATATAGTAGGTGAATATTTGATCAAGATCAAGAGGTAGGATCTCTTGCTGGGGATTGGAGAGTGGCTTTTGAGTTTTCAAATTTCAAGTATTTATAAAAAAATGGGAACCAATGTGTAAGTGTTGACCCTATTGTACGATTTAAAATTTAGGTAAAGATTTTAGAAAAGGATGGGCAATTAGGGACCAACCCCAAAAAGAAAGGAATCTTTAGTTAAAGACTGATCCCAGAATGAGGATTGAGAGTTAAGGATCAATAACAAGGGAGAGCAACAGAAGGTAAGGACCGACCTCAAAAGTAGTGAATCAGAAGTTAGAGACTGATTTAAAAAAAAGAATTGAAAGGTAGGGATCAATCTCAAAAGAGAGTATCGGAAGGTAAGGACCAACCTCAAAAGTAGTGAATGAGAAGTTAGGGTCTTGTTGACCTCATTTTTGGTTGAGGTTTAGTTTTTCCTCTGTAGTTGCCTAAGGTCTAGCCATAGGATTTTACTATTGACTATTCTTAGAAAACTAGACATGGAACTCTCACCATTAGAAATTCCAAACTCTTCTCTGCTCAGCTTAAAGTTCCACATGTTGCTCTCAACCTCTAAATACTTAGTAGGTGGGGTCACTGCGGGGGAAACTCAAGATGAGTCACCCTTAGGATTGCTGGACCTTAGGGTTGACCTTGGGTGTTGGTCTGGAGCTAAGGCATTCACTACACTTATCTGCACCCACAATCACTGACAACTCTGAACTCAAATTTCTAGCCTAGATCCCTTGATCTTTTGAGATAATCATGTAGATGATCCCCTAAACCTATTAGCACTAGGGCTATGGTTTAGCTAAGACCACCATGTAGAGGACCCAAAATGGGGTTTCCATTGGTCCATGACTTATTTGTGATGGTTGGTACTTCAAATCTACCAAAATACCCATCTTGGCCTTTTACCCCTAAAACACCCCCAAATTACCGAAATACCCCTACATAGCCCAACATTCCAAAAATTCCAAAAATTTCGAGAAAATCCCAATAAATCCTAAATATTCCTAATTACATTTATCTCAACTACCACATGACCCAATTTGGTCAATTTGACCATATTTAACCAAAACCCCCAAATTGCCTTTTAAAGACCCAAATTTCCCCAACTCTAACTCAAATGTCCACCAATTTGTTCTCAATTGACCCTAATTACAATCCTAAACTCAAATTCACTATTGATATGACCAAACTAAACATAATACAAGCTCAATTGGTCCATGATTTGAACCTAATTTTGATTTGGGTCAAAACCCTAGTTTTGACCATATGACCTAATATCACCAAATTGAACCCATAACCTAGTCAATTGGCCTCAATTGATGTTGAAAAATCTTGATAACATTCATATAAATCAAAATCAACCACCAATTTACTCTGGTGAAGCCTCAAATCCATTTTATTTTGGCCTAAATCCAAAATTCCCAAATTTAGCCCTAAATTGGCTAAGTCCCCAAATTTCACCCAATTGATTGCCTTAACCTCCAAATTGGCATCCAATTCATGTTGAAAACTCTTAATGGGGTCCCTATTGACCATTTAAAATAGTCAATTTGGACTTATCCCAAGGCTAACACAAGCTAGACCCAAGCCTAGCCCAACTTGATCAAATTGATTAAAGTTCAAAATTCCCTCAAATTGGCCCTTGAATTGGACTCAAAACCACTTCCATCCTTCACCAAAGTTTTTCTTTATGATCATCTAAACCAAATGAAACAATCAAATGGACTAATTGAAATGGCTAGCCTAATTTAAACCCAGGTTTTGGTCATTTTCACCCACTTAGACCCATGCACTAAATGTGACATAACCACCTTAAAGCCACCAAAGTAACTCCACCACAGCCATTAGTTGGACTTAGTGACCATTCCAAACACCTTGAAATCACCTAAATTAATCCATGGACCAAAGGTCCCCCAAATTAAGGGATCTTATTTCCAAAAATGCACATGCTTAAGATCCCTTACCAAAACTAAACCTCATTGCATTAAGTTGCTTTGACAGATTCCCCTGGATGCCCTGACTAGCCAAATCAAAACACATTTGCATTAAATTGTTGTGATAGATTCTTCTGGATGCCCTGAGTTTGCCAAATCATTGTCATGGATTCCTATGGGTTCCCTGAGCTCCTAGCCACCTCCCCCTGGCTGGCCGGCCAGCAAGCCATGGGCCAAAGGTCCCCCAAATTAAGGGATCTTATTTCCAAAAATGCACATGCTTAAGATATCTTTGCCAAATCCATCCCCAAATTAAGGGATCTTATTTCCAAAAATGCACATGCTTAAGATATCTTTGCCAAATCCAAGTCCCCCCAATTAAGGGATCTTATTTCCAAAAATGCACATGCTTAAGATATCTTTGCCAAATCAAAGCACATATAGGGATCTTATTTGCAAAAATGCACATGCTTAAGATATCTTTGCCAAATCCAAGCACATTTTCATTAAATTGTAGTGATGGATTCCTCTGGGTTCCCTGAGCTCCTAGCCACCTCCCCTTGGCCGGGCGGCCAGCCTTGTGGTTGGAAGAGCCCAAAACCAAGAGCCACTTCCATGGAACCTCACCCAAATCAAACCTAGAGGTCAGCTCATCCAAATCAAACTATGGAGCTCATCTGCCCTCCACCTAAGCACCACAATGCACCCAAACTTATGCCCTGAGAGCCACCCCATGGCCATTTTTATAAAAACTCACCTCCCACGGCCATGGGATGTGTGCTGAAATTTTCTCAGATAGGCCTCTCCAAACTTCACACAGAGCTTCCCTAAGATCCCCTCAGTGCATCCCAACCATTTTTCCTCACACATCCCCATTGCTGGAGCTCAATTTTGAGCTCGAAACTCTGCCAGAAACCAAGACATAACTCAATACACCTACAAAGTCCACCAAAATCAAATTAAATTCACCCACACCTTCACAACAATGAAAGAAACTAAATACCCATCAAATCCCCCTTCCACAGAGCCTCTACCATAGCTCTAGATCAACACCTGAAATCGAGCTCGGTCGAATTCATACCTAAGCTTTACACCAAGACCAGGGACTCAATCCCTAGGCTTCTTGGACCCCAACGAACGTGTCGAGCACCTCTGATCGAAACCTCCCTTCTCAGAGCAAAGGTATAAAACTCCTCCTCCTCCCGAGCTTATTTTGATTCTCCATTTACTTAAGCTTGATCAAAGTATAAAACTCCTCCTCCTCCCGAGCTTGTTTTGATCCTCCATTTACTTAAACTTGATTTCATTGCAATTAACCTCCTCCTCCCGAGCTTATTTTGATTCTCCATTTACTTAAGCTTGGTTTCATGGTACCTTAGACCATATGGATGTGTTCGTCTCACTAAGTCGAGTCCATAGGATCAAACCCAAAGTGATTTGGTTGAGTCTAGGCCGAGATCTTAAGGTCTCCTCCTTCCGAGCTTGTTTTGATCCTCCATTTACTTAAGCTTGATTTCATGGCACCTTAACCGTATGGACGTGTTTGTCTCACTAAGAGGAGTCCATAGGATCAAGTCTGAAGTGATTTGGTTGGGTCTAGGCTGAGATCTTAAGGTTTTATTGTGGACGGGCACAGGATCATTCTATCAGGGATGATGACGGGGAGCCGTTCGATCAAGCTTGTATCAAGTGGACGAGGGAGATCACGCCGGACAGCACTTCAGAACGTGAACCGCGGGTTGAGTCAGCAGCTACGTGGACGATGGCGTCAAACCAGAGCGCGCCACGCATGCCTTTGGAGCTGACTAGGATCTAGTCAGCACGCGCTATTTAAATAAATAAATATGGCTTTTCCAGTTTATTTAAATACCCTTAACTTAGAAAATACATAACTTTGTGTTGAAAAATCACAAATAAAATAAAAATACTCTCTTGCTCAGAGAACAGAGGAGAATAATGTGAAATAATTTTCAAGTCCATTTGATGCATAAAATATTTTTAATTAATCAAACACTATTTGGAATCATTTGATTCTCCATGCATGTTGACACATTACCTTAACTTGAAATTTTGACATGTTGTAGCCTCTGTAAGGAGGAATATTCTCTGATTTTTCTAAAGTCAGAGGAGGTTCCTATATAGAGATCCATATTTTTCAAGTTATTTTACATCATTTCCCTAAAATAATCATGGAAATTAGCATATTGGTTATTAAATCCCAAGAAATTTTTGGAAGGTCTAACATGACCAGGATTTCATGGGTCAAGTCATTTAAAACATCCTTGAATTTTCCAAATACTAAATCACTAAGATAATTA